>JAUMHD010028488.1:0-30379 GCA_032359135.1 Ulvella scutata
GGTTCTGTATAGCTCTCTGCGCTTTCCCACTGCTGACTCTTCCAGTTCATTGTTCTACTGTCCTGTCGATGTAACACTGGCACATCGATACGGGCACAGATCTAGTTCAAGGCACATCAAATGGGTATGGTGTAGTCCCCGAGCAATTCGTTTATTTGTTTCAAGTTGTTACGCAGAATGAAGTTGCCGACGACACGTAGAACAGTGAGAATAGAACTCGACAACCAGAAAAATACACTACACACCGCAGGCACAAATACACCCCAACCAGAGCCCAACTGTACTCGCACAGCGCGAAGCTCCTACACACAAGCAGCAGAAGTTCCGCAGGACCAACACAAGCAGGAGGCTGCAGAACAGCAGTGGGGCAGGGAGGCAGGTGGGCACATCAAGAGCAGCCCCCAGGCGGCAAAAGCAGAGAGACTGCAGATTGAGACCACAGCAGGTTGAGTAGCCCAGCCGGAGCATTGTTAGAAATAGCAATGCTTATTAGAAGCAGTGATGCTTATTAGAAAGCAATAGAGACAATATACATGTGTTTCATGTGTTTTGGTCACTATTGAAGGTATTTAATCTAACAAGCATGCAGGGGGGTGCGGATGCAGGGGGGGGATTCGCCGGAGGGTAGATCTAGATGGGAATTGGGGAGGGGAGGGGCGGGGCGGGGAGAGCAAGTATCTACCAGACGATTGTGCTTTTGGTTTGCTTTGGGTATTAGCACAGAACCTAACACATGGTGGGTGGGCTGCTGGGTGCCTTCATCAGGGAAGGGAGGGCAAGGTACTTGGGCTGCAGCCTGTTCCAGCGGCCACATTTTCGGTTCAGGCACGTGGAAAACTCAGCAGAGGTCGCTGCGTTCATTGACCAGTTCTGAACACGCACTGCGGGGCAACAGCACATGAGAAGGATAGGAGAGTTCCTGGCACAACTTTACAAAAACTGCATATTCCTAAAAACATAGCGCTTCGTGCACATATTTCATCATGTACCTGTGCGTTGCTGTGTATGACATCGTGATGGCTGCGTTGGCTCTTTTGCGCATCGGACGCCCGGCATAACTCTTACTGTGTTTATTGAATAGTATGTGTACCTGGACTCCCAAGGAGTGAAGTATCTCAGGCTGTTTGCAACTGAACCTTTCGGCACTGTGAATATGTCCTTTGGGGCCGTTGTGCAAAAGCGACAACACTGACAGGAGACTCAGTGCTGCTTCGTGCAACAGCGACCCTGCTGTCTTCTTGTCACATGATCAGTTGCAGTCCTCTGCCAGCGACCATGCACTTCTAACTGACCAGTGTGCAGGTCAGCTGTGGTCCATGCGGTAGATGTGGAGTTGCGGTAGGTGTCCGTCGTTATGCCTCCCTGGCACCGCTGACTTAGTCAATAGTATAAAGATGTAGCACCGCTGACTTAGTCAATAGTATGAGGACTTAGCACCGCTGACTTAGTCAATAGCCAGGCTGACTTTTTGGTTTGGCAATGATCTGCTGGTACATGAGCCATTCTATGGAGTTATGCCTGCAACTTTAAACAATTTACTATTTGGCTTCCTTTGCTTTAGCGCCGCCAAGGCTGAGTTCGTTTGTAATGGTCTACGACCCCTATCTCATCTTGCCTCCATCACCTCCATGTAACTTCTACACACTAAATCGGTCAGCATGTAACAGAACGTTACGTGACATCATGACTGCACCCATAGCACAGCGTCAGCCGCTTTCTTGCACAGCGGGCAGCTCTTCTTGCGCACAAACCATTTAGTGGCGCAGCTGTGGCAAGCGCAGTAGTGCAGGGTGTCACCGTGCACGAATCCTGCGGTCTTGGGCCGTATCATGCAAATCACGCAGGCCTCGTTGTTGCCATCTCTCAGCGTCATTGAGGACGACTGCTTCGTCAGGGTTCTGCCGCTGGCCTGTGGGTCCTGCGCAGAGCTTTCCTGCAGCAGGAATTTTTGTCCAACAAGGTTTGACTGACACACCATTTGCGAGGCGGGAAATCTTTGTATGTTGTAGGCATATAAGATAGCAAAAGGAGGTCTGCGGGAGTCTCTAGTCATGAAAGCCCTGAAACCCTAACAAACCCTACCTAACAACCATGGCATACTCAGGAAGGCAATCTAAGCGTCCTCTGAATGTACTTCAAGTGTGTTGTCGATGTAATCACTTCAAGTATAGATGCCATGTTGATGCATACTAGATGAGGACTAATTAATAGTGCTTGCCCAGGTACTTGCACACGCGTGTTTGCACACGCCAGCTGCAGAGCTGGCATCGACATGGACATCGGCATGTCACCTAGGTTAGTATCGGACAACATGTTTGATAAGCAGGGACGTAGTGAAAGCGCACGGTCGTATCCTGGGTGTTAACGTTGTCCTGTACGAGTGGTCCCGAAACTTCTTCAACGGGAGAATCGTTCACTGTGATCTCTGCGCCATCCACAGCCCAGAAGACCCTGCTGGCGTCGTCGCTGTCCCCTATCAATGTAGCGCATGCCCAACTGGACTGGTGAAACCGCGTGAATTGGCTGAATAGGTGCAGCCGTCGCTTCACTGGCTCAACTATACACGTTTGTACACTCACCTTTGTACCAGCGTTTCTGGCTTGGACAGCAAACTTCGGTTCCCAAGGAGAAAGCTTGCAGGATTGAAGGCTGCCTGTGGCGCCGTGAGAAAAGAATGCGCAAGTGTTGTTCGGTCGCACGATCGCGCAGTCATGAATGCTGGCCCACGTCTTCGCATCCGCAACATAAACCCCTTCGTCACCAACCTTGTTAACGGTGCACCTAGATATCACAGCGTGTGCTTCAGACTGAATCAGAAAGCCTTCCCTCGTGGAGCTGGAGATGATCACGTTCTCCGCTTTCACTTGACTGGCGTTGCTTGCGCAAACCCCACGGCCGTCCCCTGTGCTGGTACTGTCCGTCAACTCCAACTTCGAGTGACTCTGAGCCATATACCCAGCACTTTTATTACCCTGAGAGTCACATCCGTCTACGGTAAGGTGCCCGTCGTTGGAGACGAACGCTGCCACTTTCCCATTTCTGAGGAATCGGCAAGATGTCGCGAAGGCTTGACTTCCAACGCCGTCTACATAGAGCCCGGCATTCTTCGCCTTTTGAATAGTACACTCAGTAAGGCTTGCGGTACCTCCCCGTGCCACTACAAAAGCATACTTCGTAGCACCTATAATTTGAACGTTAGTGGCGGACATGTGTCCGCTACTTCTAGACATGCATGCCATCAGGTCTCCCTCGCTCACACAAGCTTGCAGTTCCATGCTCCCTTGATCCTCAGCGCAAAACGCGATTCCAACAAGATTGCTGCGCACCCCGGACAGCTTCGCAGCATACGCTCTTTGCGCCGGCTGGTCCAGCTCCGAAGGGCCCTGAACAACCGAAGGCCCATGCACAACCACCCCAAAACTGGAGCCCCCCTCAAGGTGATCTTCCAGATCCACAAACTTGCTTAACGACGACTCCTCCAGTTCGAGCCTCGAGCCCTGTCCACGAACCTCGATTCCAGCTACTAGTACCTTGCTTATTGTCAAATGGCTTGCCTGCAGCCGCGCACCATGTTGAAGTACAGCGCCATGCATGCCGCCCGCGATGTTGCTGACGTCCGCGCGGACGAAGGAGTGGTCGCCGCTGATAAGCATGCTCACGCCACCGTGCGGACCGGTGTCCTGCTGGAAGTTGACACCATCTAGAGTGACAGTGGCGCCTGCCAGTACGACGAGTGTAGAGCACTGGAACTTTACGTCTGTGAAGGTAGCGTTTCTGCAGCCGTAGCACACCACCACGCCCTCTGCAGCCAAACAGCGGTGAAACCCTTGCCGCCTTGAAACCTCACGGCGACAAATAAAGCTCTTTGGGAACCAAGCCGTAGCCAAGAAAGGCTTGGGCGTCACCACCCCCAAAAGGGGTGGGACAAGGACAAGGACAAGGACAAACACCCCCGGGCTATACGGGACCAGGAAGGCAAGCAAAAATGATGCAGAGAACGCCTGTACCAACCCTTTCAGGGGTGCTTTTTGGGAGTCCGAATTTGTCAGGTCTGAATTGTGAATAGCTCTGCGTTTCGGTGTGAAACTGTCACAGGCAATCTGCTTTCTGTAACCAGGCATGGCAATAAATAGGCAGGTGCCCAAAAAGCCAGCAACAACCAACATAAAGATCCCACCACTTCAGTTGAGTGGCCAAACAGCGACTTCAAGGAAATGCTTCCGTCACAGGTACGTACCGCTGCTCCAAAAAATTCTAGCACTGGAAAAAGAAGAACTATTTGCGGCCTACGCCAGATTTGCGATGATGCTGCTGCCAATGGCACACAAATCTGACTCAAAATCTATCAGTATTGCTGTAACAGCAAGCAAGGACACTGCTCCTCCTTCTCTGAATTCGTGGCACTGAACTCTCTTTATGCAATCGAAGAGCACCTGTAAATGTATCCTGGAGTTGTAGTTGAAAGTTTTCCAATATTCACCCTTTTGAGTATGAGGAGAAAAAAACCAACAAATGAAAGGACACGCACCCTTAATGACCAAGTTCTTGAAACGAATATCTCTACAATTCCTGTCAAGAAGGATGTAGTGGTGCGACTTCAACTTCAGCGTTCCGGAGGAAAGGCTTTTCTTGTCGCCCGAGATACTATACACAGTATCGTTTACCTGGCATTTTGCCAGGTGAAACAAACCCGCCTGAACGTTAGCTTTCGTCAACTCCTTTTTCAGAGGACGTATCTTCTTGCCTTCCCATGCCTTAGCCTGGTTAAAGCGAGGGGGTCGCGTACACGCTGCTGTGCCGTCGTGAAGAGAAGTGCTAGTGCCTCGGATTGCTGTCGAGAGTTCGTGACATACGGAACCAAGGTCTGCTGCAGATCTGTGGCGTGAACTCTCTTGTGGCATCGGGGAGGTTGCGGATGCCCGCACTTCAGGACGCTGTCCTGGCAGTGATGTAGACGCCAACTGAAGGCGCGCCAATGATAATCAGCAACACCAAAACAAGCACTTCAATCATATTCTTCGCGAACAACCGTCATTGCCTCAATGGAGGCGTGGGATACTCGCGCTACGCCAGTAGTGCAGTGGGGCTTGTCATCGCATCATTATTCGCCCTTCCAGCGAATGAGAGCGCTCAATGGGAAGGTAGAGCTCAACGCATGCGAAGATAATAAATGTGGAACGTTTGTAGATGGCCAGAAGCGTCAAGTTCCTTTCTGTGTAAGTATATGCTGCAGGTTCGAGAACAAATGACTATAGACGACTGGACGACTAGACGACGACGCTTATGCGTTGTTCGAAGAAGACAACAAGATGCTGCTAATGCAAGCGACACATGTACTTCACACATTTGCTTGCCCGTGTGTTCGACAGGCGGGACAGCAATGGATTCTGATAGATCAAACTCAGGTCCAATTGCTACAAGCCGTACATGCAGGAAATGAGTCACAAACTGACGTACAGTTGTCGAATACTTCTGAACATAGGCTGCATCTACGCTGGTTCTGTTGATTCTGTACTTGTTATAAAACGTGCGGACTGTCTTCTCTCTGTTTCTTTTGTTCGGGATTGTTTCCCAAACCATCTCTCAAACCTTTTTCAAGAAGGCATCTGTCCAAGGCATCTGTCTACCTATCTGCAAAGGAAAGAAACACCGTTCTGGAACTGTGAACTGAAAATGAGGGGAACTAATGATACCCAGGAACAGTTTTACATTTGGTCTTGGAATTGAGACGAGTGTTGGCTTGTGGACATTGGTGCGTTTATTTATTGAGAAACGTTTCGGACACGATCTTGCATTCTCACTGTATACTTGAGACGGTAACTTATACGCTTCGAAGATCCTTGTACACGACTTTTAGTACATGGGAACACAAAACACGGGCTGGTTAATTGCAATGGGAGAAGCAGAATCAAGCCAATCCCAGTGCACCAGCAGTGCTAGAAAGCCTTCGTTCAGGTACTGTCACATTGTTCAAAGAAGGTGGTGCTATTGCAATCAGAAGAAATCACGTTGTGCCGTTTTGCAGTTCAACTGTGCACGGTTCTTAGTGCATCCTATGCGGTATTTGCCTGCATCTAAGGCAAGCAGCATGCAACGGCGGAAGGGCATGCAACAATGTTCGAGCAGCCAACAAACCAAGGAGCAACACAATGCAGCAACTAAAGGGTCAATCACAGCGCAAGCACCACAATGTTGACAGCAATCAACGGGTAGTAACGAATAGACGAAGGTGAAACGTAAAGAACATTACAAGCCACAGAGACAGTGCCAAGCACCTACACGCACGCAACACCCCCCAGCAGCACTGCTGAAAAACTGGAAAAGGGGATTGGCACCCACACATGTTGTCCGCTAGCCAGTCGCTGGGGGCGCCGCACCCGGCGCCCCCCAGCGGGTGGGCGAGGGGCCAAAAGCCGCAACAACTGGCAGCCAGTGGGAAGCAGGGCCCCAGCCGGGGAGAAAGGGATGCATCTGGCGCTGTAGAGATACATGTTGGGATGGGGGGGCGGTGCGGGCAACGGGGTTGCAGATGTACGAAGTGGGTTAGCGGGGTTAGGAGTGCAAGAACAGTGGGGGGGGGGTAGTGGTACAGCCTGGCAGCAGAGCAGCAGTGGGGGGCCGCCTGTGAAGGTGGGTGGGGCAGAAAATTGAATGTGGTAGACTTGGAGCGGATTCACTGGCAGGGACAACCGGGTGTTGGATGAAACCATGGTGGGTGACCAGTGAGACGTGCAGCGCTTCAAGTGTCACTGGTCAGCTATTCTTGGTTTCATCAACTTTGGAGCGAGGCTACAACCGTAAAGAATAAGGCATGAGAGGAATCGTCAGTGGAGGGGGTGGGGCTGGAGGAGAATTGAAGGGCCCCGACACAGAGGGTGGGGATGGGGGGGGGGGGGCACCAGCATGAGGAGGGTAGATGCTACCTGTGTGAAAGTTGAATCGATAGTGGTGCAGTACTCACACAAATATTGATGCGACTTCGCACCAGAGAAGGCTTTTGTTCAGGCTTAGTATGCTTTGTGGTTCTTTCGACCTTGTCGTGGTTGCTGTTTGGTTGCTCCATGGGGTTCTTGTCACAGATGCTCTTAGGTTTTTGCAAGCTACGTACTTTAGAACTCTGCCACTGTCGATGTAAGTTTTCGCAAACAGAAGGTAATCGGGAACCATCTTGCAAACCGGAAAGGTTGTGATTGTGCATGAATCGGTAACAACGCCACACCCAAGAACGGCTTCTAGCCCTACCACACAAAGCGCCCTTGTCGATGTCAACACAGTAGTACATAAAGCATATTGGTCAAGCAGCATCTCCAGGAAGGTAAGCACGAAATCTGTGTGTAGTTACTTGGCATCATCTGCTGTTCTTGCTCTGGTTGTTTATAGTGGGTTTGTGCGCGCGACCTGCTACGTGCTGCGAATCATGTACTTGAGGAAATTGCCCTAACAGTGGTATCTGCATCCACTGCACATGAGTGCGAAATTACATCGATAGTGGCGCGGCACAGCATCCACTGCACATGCACTCCACCTTATTTACTGCACTGTCAATGGATTGCACAAAGGGGGAGAGGATTTGCAGTCAGTGTGACCGATCTCGAACATCCAACTACAGTTATACCATTTGCACGCTGGCTTGATGGATTGACTGGCAGCGCATGCTCGGGCATCAATAAGTAGGAATATACCTGACTGGTTCTACAACTTGCCATCAGCCATTGCAAGAACAATGTACACTCTTCGTGTACTGCACCACTATCGATGTAACTTTCACATTCTTTGCAGCTGAATCACCCATACTTCTCCCTGCTGCCAATCAAGTATCAGACTACTGGATGTACCAGGACAGGATAGACAGGTTTCAACGCATGCAGCGCAGGGCCCAACTATTTTCACCCAATCAAAATCCGGTCTTTCGCTTCTTCTTCTTGTGCGATGCATCGCCGGCTATCTTCTGGATCTCGTCCTCCTCTTCGTCAATTTCGTCCTCTGGCTCCTCCAAAAGAGCATCATCCGCTTTATCTTGCGCTTCCTCCCTATTCTTAGCCATAAGCTCGTTCATGACGTTCATAGTGCGCCCTTTAAGAGTCTTCAGCGCGACCAATAGAGTATCTGCATAGCAGGCTGCGCAGGTCAGATGCAGAGCGCTATGCTGAGTAGCAAGTTCCAATATGCAACACACACATACTATTTCACATGATTATGCATCTGCACATCACCATGTCGCGCGTTCTGAAACATAAACAGCGCATAGACGCCTTCGCATGCCGTTCTTCAGAAACAAGTCAGAACACACACCTTCGACATCCACATCCAACTCATGCTTCTCTCCTCGGAGCGTGAGGATGGCAGTCACCCGCTGAACTGTGGAACTCACCATGCTACACCAACCCAGACGGCATTCGGCACGTCTGCAACATACAGCGCTACCCAAACCACGACATGTTGCAGGCTTGACAACGTACGGCGCCACAGATGTAACGCGTACGTACAGCGCTTACAAAATGCAAAGTGTCACACGACGGACACACCATTACTTTAGTGCACAAAATGTGGCGATGAGGGTGCCCTGGGGAGGTGTACTTGTATCAACTACATTGCGCGCAATTGCGTTACATGTACATGTGCAGGCTGCAGTCCTGAGCAGGAAACGTGCCATGAAGGTGCGGAGTCGGCACGAATCTAGGCTACAGTACACACCTATAGCTAGCCATCTATGACACCCTTGGGCGGACACTTAGATTATATGTCCTGTGTGACACACCAATGATGATGAGGTGAAGCAGCGACACTGTTGCGTTGCAAGTTGCCAGAAGGGCAAGAAGTAGAACTGCGCTACGATCGATTTGATGATGGACTCTGCGGGGCTCATACTGTACAATCTGAACTGTGCTAGAAAATCTCAGCAGGCTTTCATGAACGCCTGCAGAAAACTGATCATATCTCATCTGCTAATCTCCCCAATACATTCACAGCTTTGCGAAGTCTCTGAACCGCTGCACAAAAATTCAAGCACGAGTCAAGCTCCCTGCACCAAATGTTACCCCATGTGAAAATAACCGGGCAGGTGATGGCATATCCCAACATGGTGAGTGTGCCACAATGCTTGAGCTCTTTGGCTCGTGAAAAGAGAATGCGGTTTATTTCAGCAGCACACCACAAGGAATATGGTAACAGCATTAAATGCAGAGCCTTGGACTGTTTCAGCTCGATCAGAATACGGGCATATTCATGAAGGAGAGAACTGAAAGCTGTAGTTACTGTGCCTTTGAGAGAGGCCAGGCGCTGGTTGAGGACATCCCGCATCTCTAAGCAGTATTCTACTTCACCGCCTTTCTTCAAAGCTGTAGAAATACTGTCCTGCACCTGGCGTAAGTCAGAACAGTGCACTGGTTCGATGGAATTTTCCGTCAAGGGAATGCACTAGCAGTGCAGAACATGATTACAGTAGGAAGTACAGGTCCTCACCTTCAGTACCTTGATTTCATACAATCGATAATGTATGTCATCGATCACTGCTCTGGGATCTAATGGATGCTCCCTAGTGATGAAAATCCCTCGTGACACTCCATGCCTGGCAATTGCACGTGCAATCGAAGTGAAGGAAGCCATTCGAAGAAATGGCGGGCTACCTATTCAATTAGATGTATACACTTATGTATCTTGAACAGATCTTGGTGACGCCATGAGAACGCGAACAGGTTGACATATGGAGGTTGCTGCAGAAGGTGAGGCTGCCATCATAACGAGATCCCTGCGTCACTGTCATGACGTCAGAAGAATCTCAAGCGCAACAAATGAGGATTTTGCGGTGTGTGGCGTAAATATCAGCGGAGAAAGTCCGCTGAAAGTCCGAAGGGCGTTTGACTATAAGTGGGATAGTGCACAACTGAGGTATTGAAATCTTCCACAACTCACCTGGAAATATCCACATCTCGGATGCATGGTCATACTTGCACCACATAATTAACAGTGCGAGGCATGCTGTGTTGTGTAGCAGGGCTCGCGCAAGAGTCGGTTGAAGTTGTATCGTGCATACTTCAATCGGCCATAAGATCACAGTAGAGCAGCACGAGATCAACGATATGTTTGTAAACCGTGCGGTCGTTGTGGGTTGCAGCACCTGGCATGACCTGTAGAAATCATTATGGCTTTTTCTCAGAGATATATGTATTCTCCTCGAATACATGCACGTGCTTGGATTCCATACACCACGGCTTTAATATGAAATAAAAAAGCACTGCCGCCAACAGGCAGAAGATGCTTGTTGTCGTATTTGTGGAGGGTACGCCATGCTTGGCAATTGCCTTTGATGAGCACTTTAAACGTGCGAAATTTGCTTTGGGAAAGAGGCGCCCCCTTGAATCTAGCATGTGCTTGGTATCGCTTAAAATGTTAGTATTTAAGGTGTCGGTCTGGTGTGGTCCTGCTAAGCTGTCCTTGTTGAAAGCTCGACTGCGCAATACGGATTGGGCACGTCAGGGGCTAGTTCCATGATCAAGCATCTCTCACTTTAAATTTTACGAATGTTTTATATGTCCGGGTACATCCTCGTCGGCTTGTTCAGGCGCTAACGGTTCCAGCAGACAAGGCATGTACGCAGCAGAGCTTTGTGCTCCTCCCTCCAAAGCAGACAGAGTGCAACAATCAGCAAGAATTTCTCGTGTATGACAAATGCTCATGGTGCTGCTCCGTCGAGGGGTGATAGCAGGCGTGTCAGAAACAATAGTGGCGCCAGTAGGCGGCAGCAACAGCACCCCAAGCACAATGGGCGCAGGCCAGCAGTGAAGGACCGCCCAGAGCAGCGCCACAAGCAAGGGTCTGGCAAGAAGGTCCGACATGTTGGCCAAGCCGACAGTTCATCGTCAAAATGGACGCCAGACGATCCACCATCCAGGCAGTGGTGCATAGAATGGCCCAGTGCTAGCAGCAAGTCGATGGGGCCCATCATAACCCGGGACGGCAACGAGCACAGGCTCACGCAGTCCATGAAGAAACAAAATGCCCTAGACGATCTTCTAAATGTCATTATCCGCAAAGGTGATTCTTTCAACCATGTGCACACCAATGCTGCTCTCGGTTTGTTGCAATCCAAGCTGAAGCACTCCAAATGGAGCTCTTCACAACCTAGCCTACTTCCCGACATTCTGAAACGTCTCAAGCACCGTCAGGGATCTCCTCTACTAGGTGGTGAGCCAATGTGCATGTACATTGGGGATGTTTGTGAGCCCCCTCTCCCACAACACGGGCCAGTGACATTGGACAGTCACACGATCCCACAGGAGAGAGGTCCGTCGTTACAGGAGCTTTATTCGAATTATCACGTTCCTGATGACGTGCAAGCAGTTTTGGGATTTCCACCAGCAGGCAGCTTTCCAGGTGCACCATCCGTTACTTCTTGTTTACTACACTATACAACCCACGAAGATTGTCATCCTATATCTTTAGCAGTGTTCTCGCATGCGTAGTCCATCTGCATATCCAGCCTACCGCTACATCATTGTGAGCTCAGGTGGCAACATCCTTGCTTGCAGACGGTTGTTAAAATAACCTTGTGGTGAGTGAACTGTATTGAGTGCTGGGAAAGACTTTCGTGATGGTGCGGTTGTGCCATTCGAGTGAAGTGGTGGATGTTTTGTGTTTGGCTATTTGGGTTCATGCCTATTTACTACCTTTCCGGTTTGTAAGGGGACTATTGAGTGTGCAATCGTTAGTTAATGGATCTAATGGCAAGACAATCTATTAGCATTGTGATTACTAGTGATCAGTCTTTGTTTACATCAGCATCTCATCTCAGGTGCACATGGGTACCGAAACGAACATGCATTGGTGTAGTAGACATCTAGCACAGCTGAAAAGGTCACAGATTGTGTGTAAAGCTTGGACCCCATAGCTTAGAGTTCAGAGTTCAACGTCATTGTCAAGGCGTTTGCCACAATTCTCTGCGTCAACAGGCGATTTGTGATGCAGCAGTTGAGTCGAAGCGGTTCCCAGGAACAAACGCTCACCTGCAACCAAAGCCAGCGCTTCCAACAGAAGTAGATGAGATTGCACGGCCCCAGCTGCCACCACCACCAGTAGTTACAACAGGCCTGGAGCCTCCTCGTGCGGAGCCTCCTCGCTGGAGCCGAAATGGAAACGGCGCCCGGTCAAATGGCGTGATTGTCTCGAGGGCCCCCAGCACGGAAGCTTCAGACTCTAGAGCAGTTGCTGGCAGCGACAGCTACAGTGAGAGTGCCAGCGCAACACATCCTGTGTCTACCAGGGGCGCCACCGGAAGAATCGACATCTGGACTCGTCAAGACGCCATGCACGCAGATTCATCTGCTAAGGATGAGCCTGTTTCAGATGAGGATGAAGAGAAGTCTGTTGTAGATTCAACACAGAAGGTTCTGGAACGTTTGAGGGAAGTGAACGAATTCGCAACTGAGCTTGCTGAAAGCATATCAAACTCGGATACCCCGCCAACCTCCAAACATCCTGCGGTGCTCCCAAAATGCATGCACAGCATGCAGTTTGTGGGTCCCAATCGCGGTGTGGGCCAGGTTGCCGAGATGGCGCTTCTCGCCAACGGCCTGGTGCGAAATCTCACAGGTGATGTAGTGCATGAGTCCCATGCATCTATCCGAGGTCAAAGTGTTGACATATCGGGGAGTTCTCCGTCACACAGTGACTCGCTCAACAAGACGCAAGAGAATACAGGTGTCGGTGGCCCTACCACTGAAGCGAAGCGTCTGCGCAGCGACCCAGACAGCTCAGCGAATGACGCACTGAGTAGCACAGTGTCCACAGGCGACGCACCTAGCAAAGAGACAGATTTAATAACATCGGCGAGTACAAGAGCAAGTAGCAAGGCTGCGAATGTGTACGCACTGCGGCGGGGAGGGTGGAATTATCGGAGACGTCAAGTTGTCAGAGAGTTGGAGTTTGATGTCGGCAAGAAAGGGCTGCAAGTAGGGGACGGGTGGCTGCTTCCGGGGCTCACCAATCTTCCGCACGTTTCAAAGGAAATGTGGCCCAAACTGCTGCATGCGCTGGACATATTATGCCGAAAGGTCTACGAGCACATCGAGGTGTGTGGGCTTACTCATCTACGCACAAGTTCTTGCCGAAGGCAGCACGCACACCTGCTATAACCTTGTCGGTTCTTGATCGGTTATTGATCCTCATGGGTTGATGTGACAATGCGAGGCTGGTGTCTGCGCTGCGATCACCCACCCCCTTCGGGGGTGCTGAGTCCGAACCTCTTCTTGGGTATGGCGGGATCCCCGTTTCCTTTTCTTGTAATGCATGCGACTCAGCTTGCAAGTGCTCGTCACCGCTCCCCCACCATCCCGTGGAGAGTCTGTTACTGCAGTCTGCGATTCACGGAGCAGTGGTGTGCTCTTAGGCCAACACATGCTCACAGCGACTGAATGACTGGTGTCCTATTCTGTGGTCGCCAGCCGCTGTTAGCTGTCACGTTGCGCAAGGCTGAATAGCAGCATGACGTGCATGTGGAGCATGCATGTTAGCGCATGCATGACAGCAACAGCGGCGCCGCCCCCGAGGGTCAATAGGACCCGCCCTCAGCTAGGCTGAGTGCATCCATGCTCTAGTCACTAGTACAAAAGGTGGAGGACAAAGACAGAAAACTGGTGCTGAGATGCAGGTCATGACGCCAAGGGAGCTGAGCAATGTGATGTGCTCTTTGTGCAAGCTGGGCCTGTATGACAGCCACCTCAGCTACCTGATGCTGAAGAGAGCTCTTTGTCTCTGCCAGGGGCCTTGTGGCTTGCGAAAGAGTGTTGCCAGCCCTGCTCTCATTGACAGGTTCGCTTCCTATAGTGACTTTTCAATGACGTCTTGGCTCTGATATTCGATTTTCGTCCTGCGCAAAGCAGGCGTTGGTCCTGGGTATAGTGCGTTTATATGTTTAACAATATGTTTGACAATACCAGATTACAGTGCTATTCTCAACCAAGTTGCAGAAGATTTTAGGGTTTTGTGATAGTACAGTAGTTCGCAATTGAGGCAGTCATTGATTTTCGATCGTTTTTAAACTTCACCCTGAAGCACACGTACTGTAACTTGAACAAGATGCACGAGTTCTGTGATTGTATTATTCTTCTTGCTCATGGCTTCCATTACAACTAGCCTAGCCAGGGCCGCTGTCCCATTCTCTGTTGCAGTACAGAGAACACGTATACACGCACTGTCAGGGGAAAGGCTTCTGTTGATATTGCAGCAGCAGCAGCATCAGATGCTGCTGCAAGATGTGCAGTGGGTCACCTCCTGCATCACACGTAGTCAAGCTCCTTGTGACGCTGGTTTCAAACAACGCGTGAATGGCGTTTATTTGAAAGTCTCGAGGTCACTTACAGAGGTTACGCATTGTAAATCCCGGACCATTGGCTTTTTTCTGTACTCTTTTAACACATAAGAGCAACGCGTGTAAGTACAGCTTTGTAAGCCCGTGACGTTTTGATCTTGACGGTTTGCGTAGACTTCAAGAAAAGAATCGAGCGATGATGGCAAAACGAGAAAAAAAAGATGATACTCGTCAGCGCAAGATTGAGCACAAACAGCAACACAACACGCATACCCTTGGCGTAGAAATCCTTCTAGGGCAGTGACTTCGTTCCCTGTTACTTGTGATGGGCTGGGAGGTCACATGGCTGTGTGACATGTGATGACTCAGCCAACTCACCCACAGCCACACTTGTGTATAGAGGAAATCCGATGATAGTACAAGGCTTCGCGCGCTTCGCGCGACTGAGCCTCTTCATGAGCAAAGAAAAGCTTCCGCTTTTCTTTTGCTCATTCATGTGCCTGTGCACGGTTTTCAATTCTGTGGCAAACGTGTTGCAACGTTACAACGGTGTACACTTTTGAAACCCGTCTTGTCTCTTGTTTGGCAATAGTGGCATTGTGAAATGCAGAGACGGGCAAGGAAGAAACACAATATGTAACAAATGTACATTCCTGTACGAATAACCCCTAGTATAGGCTTGGCGCTCCGCTCGCGGTCTAGGACAGCATTGGAGCGTCTGTCAACGTATGAAAACCCGTATCAATCACATCGCATAAAAAAAATGAGTGTGTGCACTTCCTATAAGAGATATTAAGCACATCCTAGCAGCTGTGGTGCAGCAGTGCTCTGTGCTGAAATTGTATCTCTGGACAACGTTTGCGTCCTGTTCTGCAAATTAGCCAAACTAAACAACTCAGGAGCCTGAAGCTAGGCTCCATATGCTACTATAATGTCATGGAGTTGATTTAGCTAGGTCATGCGTGCTACTGCGCTGCCTGCCAATCGTAGCGCCAGCCATTGCTGGGCAACTTAACACAACGATAGCCACCCACTGCCTAGCCCAACACACCGAAACTCAGGCCCAAAAGCATGAATATGTTGTCTGTTGCTTTACTGTTTAATTTGCCTGTGTGTGGTGGCGTGGATTCGCAGAAACTCCAGAAGAGCAGGAAAAATCATGTGTAGTAGTAGTAACAATGACAACTCATCTGAACATAAATAACCATTCTAAGTGTAAGCATGACTGCTAAGAGCTGGTGCTGTGCAGGCTTGGCCACACAGTGGCGTGTGGTACAATTTCCTGACTTTCTTCATTCATTTCCCGATACAAATTAAAAATTCTAGAGCCACAGTCTACGCAAACAGTGAAAATCAAAACTTCGCGGACTAATTGCACGCCACGAATGCGTTCGTGCCCAAAAAACAAACACATCCGTGAACAGTTTTTGCAGTCTTTCCCCACATGGGCTAATACGAGCACATGATTTGCAGATTTGGATCTCCAATATCCAACACCCCTGTGCCACAGAAATACAGGATGACGGCCCAAGCAGCTTCCATGATCGCATGGGCCATCTACCAGCACTGGCTGTACATGCGTGGCAGCACCTACAGCATCGCACGGCAGACCATCATCGCGCTGCGTGACTTGGTGCCTTCGTTTGTGCATGATATGGATGCACAGGTGCGCACTGTTGCCCCACCCATGGGCCCGGAAACTTCATGTGTCGCCCAGGGGGCAACAAGGCACCTTGCAGCGTCCTTTGCCCTCTAACTACAAGGCAACACGCATCATTCATTTACCTTCTTTGGCCTCTTTGCTGGTGCAGTTGTCTGCTGTAGTTCTTGGCGACGTATTTGGGTTATTTTGTCCCTGTTTGGGTTCTGAAGTATTTGAGTTCTTGTCTTCGTATTTGGGTATATAGTTTGATTTTGCATGCTATTTGGGTTCATACCTATTCACTAACGTTTCGGTTTGTGGCACGTTCTTGGTGACCTTGTATTGCGAGGATGGAGTTATGGCTGTAACTTTACACACCTTGTGTTGCGAGGCACTCTGCACTTTCAAATTCGTATTCTTCCTTGCAGGCATGCATAAGCCTGATGGGCATCAAGTGCATTGGGCTGTGGCACATGCTGCATCTGACTGTGTTTCTCGGAGTGAACCGAGGTACCTGAACAGCTCTGGAGTATTCTGACATTGTATTCCAATGATGTGATCATGTATCATGATCTTTTTCACATCTATACGCATTTCGCAGGCCCAGACTGATGCTTGCAATCCGCATCCTGTGGTTTGGAATCTCCGATAACTGAATCCCAGTCGCTGCGTTCCTGCCTGAACACCTGCCCTTACATCACAGCCCCGCCAGGTATATTATATTATGTGCAGCAAAAAGGGATATCGAATGTCGTAGGAAACGGACCCGATGTGGAGCATTTAGAAACCGCAAGGGTTTGTGAATAGGCACGAACCCGAAAAGTCAAAATCACCTGAAGCACAAGCGCCACAACATCAATCGAATGGCACTGCTACACCCCTAATGTAAACCCGTGCTGAATCTTTTAAATATTGTAAATCTGTCCCTTGCTAACCGGAAAGGTAGTGAATAGGTATGAACCCAAATAGCAAAAAGCAACGATCACAAAATATTTTAAATCTGTGAAGCGTTTTAAACAACAACGGATCCTGAGGAATACTGGTTATCATTACAAGGGAGTTGTGTCTGCTTACATGCTGCACGCATGCATACAGAGCATTGCGAACTTCAGTGTCGCACTGGTCACAACCTCGCATGCGAACACCTCCACAATCGTCGCGATGGCGCAGCGAGCGCAGCAGGTGCTGCATGACTTCACGTTCACGGAACTGGGCATGTGGATGACGTCTGTTAGCCCCTTCTTGAACCAGACCCCCAGGCTCAGGGAGGTCATGGTGCAAGCGGAGCAGGTGGCGGCAGACCACATCCTGAAAGTGGACTTCTCAAAGCAGCCTGGAATAGCTGTGCAAGGTGCGGTCGATGCTCAGTAGGTGATGTTTCATGTTCTACCCCCTTGTTCCTTTTCATGGCAGGGTTGCGGTTCAGGAACGGACGAAAAGTAAATATTTAGGCGAAATATTCTTTTTTGGGGGCGGTAAGTAGAACAATTGACTGCGTTATAAAGTGAAAGTCAGTATTTCTGGGGCAGCCTCGGCTAAAAAGAAACTGTTTCTTTCTGCCGAGGCCGATAAACCGGCACTAAAAGAAACCCTGTTTCATGGCTACTTTCGAGAGCGGGAACGTGGTTCTTGATACTTTTAAAAATCGGAAAGGTAGCGAAAAGGCATTAACCCAAATAAAAAAAAGGAAGGGTGGCTCTTGAAACTGTTCTTGAAGTGTGGGCTGCTATTTGTGCTGATGGGCAGAAAGCACCATGCGAGGCAATGGCTAGCATGGGATCAAGGCTTGGTAACCTGACGAAACGTGCACTTACTGTCAAAAGTCCTTTCCCTCTATCGGCATATATTCTTGCAAACTGGAAAGGCCAGAAGTACAAGGCTTCGCGCGCTTCGCGCGACTTAGCCTCTTTGTGTGCAAAGAAAAGCGGAAGCTTCCGCTTTTCTTTGCATTTGAATCTGCATGCTGTAAGTGTGCGTGTATGTATGTAGATGTTGAGCAGACACCACGCCTCGTCACCATCTAATAGAGACGTCTCGTATAGATTGAACCGACACCACGTCTCGTATAGATTGAACCGACACCACGTCACGTATAGACTGAAGATCACCAGCAAGGCACCGGCAACATGTCCTGGTATCTCAGAGTTGGGTATTCGTTTGTATTTCTATTTCGACGTGTGCATTTTCGAATTGTCCATGGCTCCGCGCGCACAGTGAAGACGACGGTACCTGACGGCAATTGCAAGGAATGCATCACCGTACGAAAACGATCCAGAGACAGATCGCAAACTGTTCGAAATGATGGTTATATATGCTTGCAGCTGCATTTCAATCTGTTGAGCTCCTCCAGAGCATTGCACGAGCTTCGTACTTGTCAACACGAATGTGAAGCAGCATGCGGCCAAAAAATGAGTGTGTGCACATCTTCAGAACATTTCAAAGATATTCCCAGGAGATGTGGTACAGCGGTGCATTGTGCTGACACTGTATTGCTGGACAAAGTTTGAGACCCGGTCTTCAACGTAGGCAAAGGAAGCGCTTTCAAACTTTGACGTCGCTTCGACACAAATATATATAATGGTATGAGTCCATACTCGATATCACACGTACTTCCCTGCGTCGTACAGGTCATAGCTGCCATCATGATCCACCAAACTCACGCAACGATAGGCACGCACAGCCTGGTCGAACACGCCGCAGCTCAAGCCCAAAAGCATCAGGATGGTGCATGTTGCTTAAGTTTGTAAATAGCCTGCGTGTAGTTGCGGGGATCCGCAGAAACGCCAGAAGAGCAGGAATAATCTATATATATATATATATATATATATGTAGATTTCAGGGCACAAACATGCAGAGGCTGCATGACCAACAGCACTGCTTCGAATCAACAGTGCACCAGAAACATAAAGAAAGAACAATTTTCTGCACTTTCCACCAAACTGCGATTGCAATAACAGAATACAACGAATACAAAACAACTGATGTTCTGCCTACAAGCTCGCCGTAATGGCCAGCATGTAAAAGTAAAGGTGCATGCGCCCATGGCACCAGTGCATCGATGCCATTGCGAGGAAGTGCTTATCTTGGTGTTCCAGCAGAGTCGCACGTCTGACCCATTCCTGGCTGTTGAGCATGGCATGACTTTCGCATGTGTCTACAGGGGTGGCGTCGCTGATGTGGGTAGCAAGCACAGTCGGCCAAAGCAGCAACGACGCGTGGTCTCCAAATGACAGCAACAGCACCACTAGTAGTGGTGGCTCTGATGCCCAGAACCGTTCCAGCAACCAATCAGATCACTCTTCAACCGGACCATCACCCTTTGGGAACCCACCTGAGTGCGCTTGCACCCCTGATGAAAGCCTGCATCAATCACTTCTTTTCCATGATTCACATGTTCTGTGTAGGGTGTGCGTGGGTCCCAATTCGCTTTTTTTCCTGCCCTTTCGGGACTTTCTGACCGTGCTGGGCTGTCCACGTCGGCGTGTGGAAGCTGTCCACGTAGCTCTTCAGCTGTGCCGTACCTCGTTGTCTTGGCGTCGTTTTCCAGCATGGACATCACAGTTTGCTAAAGGGGGGGGGGGCCTTCATGATGGTGATGTTGTACCATTCGAGTGAGTGGAAGCTGTTTCGTGCTGGTTTTATCTCGTTGAGTTCTTTTCCGAATGTTTGAAAAGAAAGGTTATCGGGAACCACGCCATACGCAAGAAGGGCTTGCTTACTTGTACGATTGTAAGATCCAGTGCTGGCAGCCCCAGGCGCCTCTGCCGATGCCCTGTCCCATGATAACAGCTCCGGTGTCGAGCAGCAACCATCACAAGCGTTTGCATACACCGCTGTGCAGCTTGTCCAACCAGGCTACAGCATTCTATGCACAGTAGTCTGTACTGTATTCACTGCTACACTATATCTGTTGTGTTCATATTCTCTCCTTCTACTGCACGCAAGTCTGTATGCTACGCACTGTATTCACGACCAAAAAATACGAACAAAACTCATGCATACGATCCTATTAACGGTTGCCCTTGTAACGGAATGCAGACGCTGAAAGAGCCTCGGTGTTTATGCAGAACCAGCAGGATCATCACAGTAGACACCCTGGAGTTTGACAGTGACTCAGAGGTGCCCCACAGAGGTGGTATCATCGTTGACGCTGCTTTGAAACGTGTGCCCGAACTGACGGCCTGCATCAGGCCACAGCACGCCAGGAGCTCGTCGCGCATGCTGTGGTGCATGGCCAGCCACCTCTACTACCACCCGCAGCTGCTCGAGGTGCTGCTTAATAGCATTCTGAATGGCATCCGCAGCAATGGGGACATCGGGAAATGGGAGCCCTCCACCTGGGTAAGCTCTCAGATTGCATGTCATGCATTGGCGCGCTGTGTTTTTGGCGCCAAGAGTGTTCCTTCGGGCACTTTAAACAGTGTGCCCTGGCTCGTGGTCGTGGCGTTGTGTTTCGTCATTACTATCGCAGTTCTGGGCACGACTTTCGTGATGGTGCTGTTGTGACCTTCGAGTGAAGGGGTGATAGTTTGTCTTAGTTGCTTTTGGCTATTTGCACTCATGCCTACCTACTAAGTTTTCGGTTTGTAAGTAGTGTGTGCCCATCGCACGTGTGCAGTGCCCAGTGCAGCTATACCAGTTTCACGTGCTCGGTGTGGAACCTGAGGCGTGGTTGTGGGTATGCAGCTGTGGGCGATAGGCAGGTTGAATGCGCCGCTGAGTAAGAACGACCGCGCCACCATCCTGTCCTACTGCAAGAGTTTCTACCCATGCAGCTCCCAATTGAACACCTCCCTGAAGGCCACCACCCGCTCCAGTGCGTCCCTCCTTTCCGATTCAGAGCCTCGGGCCCTGCCTTGTGATGTTCGCAACACCCCGACGATACTTGAGTTCTAATGGGCAAGCACAACATAGCCGAATTTGCTATACTTGCAGCCAAGTACGCAACTGCCCTGATCTATGCTGTCACTTCTGTGATTGGTTGTTCTTTGCGTGTGATCCTGCACTCTCGGAGAGGATACCAAACGGACCATCCATCCATGCAGCATGATTTGATGTTCCCAACAGCGTGGCGCTGGCCTTGCGAAAACTCCGTTTGTTTTTGCAGTCTGGGGCCTGTCACTGCTCGGTATCATGGACGGCACACTGCGGCAGAAGCTTGCCTTGGAGCTGCGCGCAGCCACAGACCGTGGCCGGAAGGCCGACAGTGACGTCCGCATCCACACCATGCTCGTGTACGCTGAAGTGCACAACTACTTGCGCCGCCACTCCTTCGTGTCCAATAATAACGCCAGTTCTTCTATCAACACACCTGAATATTCTTCCGCCTACACCCCCGTTGGCGAGTCCCGATACAGCCGGTTTGCGGCAGACAGAGCCCGCAAGAAGGCGCAGAGGGCCCAGTCTTCGCAGTCCGGTACTGTGGCTTCAGGGGGCCTCGGCAATATTCCAGGTGATTATAAAGAAGCAGGAGATAGCAGTGGTACTCAATTTGCGCTGCAAGACAGCCCTTCCCGCGGCACCGCGGATGCATGGGAGCGCATGCATGACGAGGAGCCGTCTGGTGTTGGTGATGCACCGTCTGGCGCGCTGCTTGAGTGGATGCGGAACGAGAGTGTTTTGCCGGCTTGTATTCGTGAGACTGCGATTGAGAGCACTCTGGCGCGTGTGCGGTCTTCCGCTCGCAGCCCCCCTTCTGGGTTTCAACTGGAGGTCTTCAACCTTCTGCAGGTGCGCTTGCCTCCCTCCCACTGGTGCAGTAAAGTACCCTGCAACTTGCAACTGACCAGGTCATACATTCGGCTGCTGTTGGGACGGTGTCGAGCTGGAGGCTACAGGCGGGGTTTGTATTCAGGTAATGAATGCAGGAACTCTTGCTCACAACCCAAAACGGCTGTGCATGTGCTAGAACTTAAAGGTTTTACTTGGGCTAGACTTATCCAGCAGGAAGTGTTGCAAAAGCATTTCTCCAATTCACTCGAATAGCACAAAAGCACGATAACAAAGGCTGCACCGTTTTAATCATGACGCTTTGCGCAACATAAGAAGAAAAAATCGAGGCCGCTCTGACTTTCGGAAAATATCTCGGGAAAAGTTCCTGAATGGCTCTTTTCCGCCCCAGTGGTGGCTCAGAATGATATACTACGTGCATATGATGCTAAATATGCACTCTTATTGACGAGGTGTGCTTGGGGTGGCGCTCCAGATGCTAGTTCAATGTATTTGGTGTGCTGAGTCAGTGAACCCCCGTAACCACTCACTGACAACTGCACCATTTGAGCCCTCAGAGTCATCAAAATGTCATACAAACAACTGTTGAATTTATTGTTGCCAACAACATACAAAGTCGAATAGAACAGGTTTCAGCTTCATCCGCGAAATCAGTTGTCTAATTTTCCAACTTGCGCGTTTTTCCCCCAAAAAATTTTTTATTCGAGATCGCCATGTGGCGCAAAACGTCAGGATTAAAACGGTGCAGCCAAACGTCTTCCCAAGCTGAATGAAAGACTATTCGTTTGCATGCCCAATAAGAATGCTTCCAACTTGGTATGCATACTTGTCAGACACCATGCATCGCTGATCGTGCTTCACTTTGTGGCTTGCCTTTGCCTCATTGCTTCTGGCTCACACTTCCCCTGGACACAAGCAGGTCTGAACAGATGCTTGAGCGATACACATGCGTCGTCGTTTGTACTCGTGCTATGGGGTTACACGTTCACGGGTTTCATGAAGGCTCGAGGGGTCAGGTGAGGCGTTCGTTTTGGTACAGTTACAAAAGGGTCGAGGTGTCCGGTGAAGCGTTCATTTTTCGTACACTTACTTTTAAGTGAACAGCAGTCGCAGACATGGCATTTACTGAATCAAACTAGCAGTGCACCTGAGCAAAATGCATCCACACGCAGGCGATGGGAACTCAACCGGTCAGCGAATACATCACAGCGGACGGCTTCTTCGCCGTCGACATCGCGCTCTGGGCGCGCGGCGCTACGCGCATCGCAGTCGAGGTCGACGGCCCCTCACACTTCGCAGTCAACGACCTGCACCACCCCACAGGCCAAACCCTCGCGCGCCGCAACGCGCTCGCGCAGCTTGGCTGGGTCGTGGTGAGCGTGTCTCTCGTTTCGTGGCTGAAGCTGCCTGACAGGCCCGCAAAAGAGGCCTGGCTGAGAGTGCAGCTGCTTGAAGCGACACGGTCTGGTGCCGCGGCCGCCTCAGCACGGCAGAGCGCAGCGCAGCGCCCGGCCCCCTCCACTAACTCCCCTGGTGCGTTTTCGCTGCTTCGGCGTTGTTTAGGATTCGAACTTTTGCTCTCTGATGAGGGCATTTTCTGACGTTCAAGCTGAGCTCTGGGTATACCTTTGTGCTGGATTTGTTATGGCACTCGAGTGAATTGGTTAAATGTGTGGGTTCTTTTGGGTGTTTGGGATGTTGTCTGTTTTCTTCAAGGGTGCAGAAGGCCAGTTTTATGTTTCTCATGCCCAAATCAATAGAGCCCGCCAAGGAGGGCGACTGCTGACCACACAAGACAGCAGAATATGTTGTACATAGGCTGCGAACTTCACTGAGGTTGCTTCTGTATGTACTGAACACTGGGTTTTCCTTTCTGGGTATACAGGTCGATTCGTACTGCTTCCGGGTGAATCAATGGTCAGTTGGAATTATCCACCGGGTCTGGCTAGGTCAGTGCACAAATATGCATGAGTGTTCATGTAATCAAGGTCACTGACCACTGAACGATGTAGCGCTACATGTCTCAGTGGTCAGCGACCTTGGATTCATAACAATGAGACGTAGAGGTTATGACTATAGTGGAGATCTCTTTAGATCGTGATCAGGGCTGGGTCTACAACGCATGCATGCATGATGCTGCGTGTTGTGGCTACCACTGGTGGCTGCTTACCACACACACATAGCCACCTGCTGGCGCCTTGAGTGGGCAGTGGGCAGCGCATTATGAAAGTGGGCGGCAGTGCAGGCCAGGAAGGGGGACCTAAAGCTCCGACCAAAGGATCGAAGGAGTGGCAGCCGAACCGAAGAACCAAGGGTCAGTGGCTTGGGGGGCCACCGGGCAGCCGCCGACCACCGAAGCGCAAACCACCACGGCGCATCGAGAGACCCAAAGACGTGGAGGCTCTTCTAGCAAATGGACAAGCAAAGAAGCGCCAGAGCCGTGTGCCTTCTGGCAAGAAACCGTTGCTGGTGTCTCGGCCACAGACGGAGAAAAGTCACAAGCCGTAAGATGAAGGCAAGTTCGCAAGATGAAAGTACGAGTTGTAAGATGGTACTGTGTACAGAGGCCGGGTTGTGGGGAAGTGGTAGAGCTGTAAGTCTTTGTGACGTGCCAGGCATGCATGCCCAAGTTGCTGACACGGACCTCCTGCCATGCCTGCTGGTAGCACCAACACCATGCCGTAGCCCTCGTCATATTTAAAGCCCCCCGCGCCATCACCAATCTACCACTGTAGTTCCCGAGCATCATTTCTCCAGGTGCACGAACTCCTGCAAGGAGGTGGTAACACTTCACCCGTCCCGATATGTTGCGTTAGCTGTTCAGGTGCCTCATGTATGCATGCGCAGGTGATTCATCACGATTCAAGTAAATGTATAAAATATTCAGGCACTACGCCTTCAGTATTTGGGCCGGAACAGAACTTTAGCATCCTATAAGCGTTCACGCACACCATTTGTTCGTGCGAGAAGCTGCTGATTATGCTGCTGCGGATTTTTACACGCACAAGTTAGTGCTGGAACTTGGGCATTGGTGCTCCGCGTGCCTAGCAGCTGCTCGACTCGATCCCGGACGATTCCGACAGTCTACGCGTTGAAGGCTTGTCCTCGCAAAGGTGTGCTCCCTAGTAGTGTATTGAACTGCTTCACTCTATCTGGAATCTTGACGCCAGACGATGCGCCTGAAGCGAGAGGATGCGTTGCACTAACATGCCACGCCAAGTAAACGCCAGGAACGCGTTCGTCGACAACACTCGCATGGGTGGAATATTCCATATGCGTGTATCATCGTTTACGTGCTGTAATCGATCATCGCTCTCCCCCGGAAGGCAAGCTTGCGTCGGCTGACCTTCCGCGCGCAAGGCAAGCTTCCGAATGCATCCAGTCCCTGTCTGTAATCCGGCGCCGGCAAGAGCCTTCCATAGACACGCATGTGCACAACGAAACCTAAAATTTTGCACGGAGATGTACCGGAAGCTAGCGCTGGCAATCTCAACGGAGTGAAAACGCATGCATGTACACATCGCACCGATGGTGGCGCCTCCGCGAACTGAACACGATAGAGCACTGTACTCCAGGTCCCGTCGACATCACAACACAGATGAATTTTGTTCTCGCGCAGGAGTATCTTCTGAACCTCTAATCCACAGCTTGGTACACTTACACTGGTGTACGGTACTGATAAATTCCGTATTTGTTCAATTGTGACTCTTAACCGACAAGTCGGATAGAAACATCGTGTCGAGCTTGTCCAGGACTGTCCCCCTCCAATCCAACCTTCCCCTTGCGATCGTAGAAGCCAACTGCAACGAAACAAAACCCTAACCGGCAACATCGGGTGCTGGGAATCGCTCGATGCCGTCGCCAATGAATGTTGGTCGACTTCGCAACAACACACCTTTTGATGGATAATCAAGCACCTTGACGGGGGCTATCTCTGAATTTGCATTCATGCTATGAAGGGATAAATGGATAAGCCGTCCCGATTAGCCTTTTTGCAGTGTGGATTCATTGAGTTTTGGCCAAAGAGTTCGATTTCTTGCATGCAGGGCAAGCAGACATGGACAGAGAACTCTCATTCGCTTGTTTGTTCCGTCGGACAGACCTTACCTTTTCCGAGAAAGACCAAGTGGGCTAAAGTTTCGGCACGTTTGAAACCTTTGCCAGACAGTGTTTCAGCAGTGAGTCGATCTCTGAGTCAGCCCGCATGATCGCGCTTCAGATGGAGTACATTTCACCACAGAGCGTGAAAATGCTGGTCAGAAACGTGAGGCGAGGTATGCGGCCTGACCGTGCCTACATGTATTGTTTATGGCTTCTGGTGCATGCAGGTGGCCACATACACCAACACCGGTAACCGACAAATCGACGATGTTTCTACTTTGAACAAAACGTTTCGAAATATCAAAACATTTTGTACGAATATTAAGTCTCACCAAGCAGCTTCATATCCGTAATGCAGTAATAGGGATCATTTAGCATTGTGATCACCCACTGTTTGTGTCCCCGCCCATCTGAAGCTCTATGTGATCGTGTGCGCGGTTACAGTGCCGCAAATGACCTGTCACACTTCGTATACAGATCACACGAACACCGTGAACAGCTTTCGCATCAAAAGTGCCTGCATTAGCTCAGAGTACAACAATAGAACGTGCATCAAGATATAATTTTCTGAATCATGTGGTCTGCAGATTTGTTCCGCGTTCCCGGTCTGTCCCACAATGCAGACGTTGACGATCTGGCGTCGACCATCACACCCGACAGACTGGTGCAAGTGCCCACCCTGCACGTGCGAGAAGTCTGCTTCAAGCAACTTTCAAGTGTCCCCTCAGAATCCCGCACATGCCACAAAGATACCAGTTGTCGAATCGAGAATCTCGAAATCGAGGTAACAACGAATTGGGAGGTCTTCAAGTGTATGCTAGGAGTGCTAGCACCAAACCCCTCGCATTTAGATGCAGTACCAGACGAGACCCCTGATGAGCAAGAGATCCCCTGTGACGAAAAGGCTGGCACGGCGCCAAATTATAACAAAGAGGATGCCGCAATTCATGATGCACCCTCGGGTGAACACAAAGAGTGCAGCGTTGAGGAACAGAGTGAGGCAATGGATAAGTCGCTGTCTTCTGAAAACGGGTCCTCTAGTGACGAGGAAGGCGATCTCGATGACGAGTTGATAGCTGTACACGCGTTCTGGAGTGGCCTGCTGAGGACTCCTAAGTTTTCAACCGAAGCAAGCTATCAAGAAAAATGGGTTAACACGGTGCTGAAACCTGCGATGTGGGTGTTTGCGCAAACGCATGCAGGCATGGGAGTTCCCGAAGAAGAGAGTGAGTTCACAACGCCATGGGAGTCCACCCTGAAACCCGATTTGGAGGTTTTCATCGGTGACAAGCTGTACTTGTGTGGAAAAACTGAGAAGATGCTGTCTTTCATGGTCGGCAGGGAGCACGGGTACAGCCCAAGTCGGGAAGGGCCTCGGGTTCTAACCCCAGAAGAAATCGCAGAGCTTCTGCATGGGTTGCCAAGAAACTGCATGCAGGGTGAATTCGCCACGATGGATCAGAACTTGACGCAGATGGCTGCGAGTGGGGCACCTGTGGGGATGGTGGTGTGGGGGGCACACCCGATCATTTCTGCAATGAAGGTCATACACAGTGCTGGCGGTCAGCCTGTGGTGAAGTTCCACTGCGTGGTTCTTGATCATTACAGCTTACATGCGGGAGGCAAGACGATTTTTCAGATCATCAAGGAGCTGATTGACGTACTGCCAAGAATTGAAAGGTGCTGCTCACCGCTGCATTCACACAAGGTTCCGCATGAAAACCTTCGAATTCAGTTGATAAAGCAGCGCGCACTCCTGCAATGCCCCGGAAACACCCTTTTTATCTCCTATAACACAAAATTTTCGACTAGGGAGCCGTTCACCGAGCATGGCATGGGCCCTGAATCAGTTTCTTGCTTTGTGATCATACTGCAACACTCTATTTGGCCAATGTCCCGTTTTGTTTGTGCGATGCCGAGCTCAGTTTTCATGCGATGATTTGCTGGTACATGAATCACCATCCCTGCTCATTGTTGCCTGGCAACCACTCCTTACCGGTACGCAGCATGGAGTTATGCCTGTAACGTCACACACATTTTTCCAAAGTTACTCGCGAGTTTAGGTGTGCCACATGCACCGTGTGCATCGAATCTGTCATGCATCCAGACTATCAAGGGTCATGCAGGCTTTGCAACTTCAAGATGGTCAGTGAAGGCGACGGCCATCTGCTGCCTGTGATTGAGGCTGAGCTTCCCAGTGGCAACGCCTTGACTACCTATGCGCCTGCTACAGCTGCTGAAGCTGTTGCAGATCCCCAAAGGAGCCCCAGAAACAAACGCAGCACACCGACTTGCGAGCAGGCAGCAGCAAAGGTATCTAAGGCTGGTGCTCAGGAATCAGCAACAGAAGGGGGCACATCATCAGGCGGTGGCTCTTTCAAGTGCGGGTGCGCATTGACCATGATGATTTGCATGGACACATTCCCGATGGCACATCGGGGATTTGACGTAATATGCCGACACGGCTGAAGTGTACGGTGCAAGCTTTGACATTGGGCTTATCTTTGGGCTGAACCGTACAGGAATTGTCATCGTCCCCGGTTCGAATCCTCCCCTGCACAACACCACCTCGTTTTTGTTCGTAAACTGCTGTGCAGAGTCAGTTGAGGGATTTCTGGTGCTTTTCCTGTAACAGCGTCCGGTATGTATCCGAAATGTCACGCTTTGAGACCGAAACTCTGGAGCTGGCAGCGAGTACGTTTACTACGATGTGTGTAAAGTTACAGGCATAACTCCGTAGAATGGCTCATGTATCAGCAAATCAACACATGACAACATTGTGAGTATGTTTACTACGAAGCAGCCCTCTTGAGAGCGTATTTCACATCCAGTCGCAAGTGCAGTGCATTACTGCACACAGGCTCTGTTTGTTTGTGATGGCAGTATAGTCAAGTTGGGCTACTGCAGAGAACTCAAGTAAGCAAGAACCTATGTATACCAGAGGTCAGACAATCTACTGTCATCAGTGTGTAAACGCCAACAGCTCAGAGATGTAGACTAGACTTACAATGCATGGCATGCATATCTCATCACGAAAAAATATGCTATTTGGGAACCACGCCATACCCAAGAAGGGCTTCGGCCTCAGCACCCTCGAAGGGGTGGGACTATTGCTCGGGTGAAAGCGCCCCTGCTGATGCGCAGGGTATCAATGAGTGACGAGGAGTGGGGAAAGTGGGTCGAATTCATGCGGGGTATAAGCTTTTTGGGGGAGCCACGAATGCTTGCAAACATATGGCATCTGGCGGTCGTCATGGGCCCTGGGAATACTCCCAAGGTCATAAAGGCAGCGCTCTCATCCGACGCAGCTGAGAGAATCGAGACTGAGTGGAAAGCATACCTCAAGCTGTCCTCTTTCCAGGGTACAATGATCCCTCGATGCTTTGCACGGAGCAGGGTGTCGGTCCCGCCGGACGATGTGGATGCGATATCCTTGGAGCGCCTTAGACACGAAACAGACGACTTGAACAAGGGACGAATCACATCAGAAGAAAAGAAAGAAATCATGCAGATCTTCGAGAGTATCTGGGCGTTGAGGGTTGTGCATGGTAAAGTCTGATTTCGTCACTTTGTAAGGCGGGAGGACGGTGGGGTTGTTCTGCTTGATTTCGCATGGGCTGTGGTGGATGCTACACCCCAGCAGATTAAAGAGGAGCGTGAGGAAGTGGAGGTATTGCTGTAGAGAGCTGGTGTTCAGGACCCAGTCACATCCGCAGGTTGACAGTTTGCTGGATCTGTAGAATCCTTGCTTGAGTCAGTCCCTATACTCAAGTGTCATGGCATGGTGCACCATGTGGGTAGAGAGGCTAGCTTGATTCCCTGTCGTTGCTTCGGTAGTGGCATGTCCTGTGTCATTAGTGTGAGGTCGAGCTAAGTTGGCATACGATGATTTGCTGGTACATGAGCCATGCTATGGAGTTAAGCCTGTAACTTTGCACACAGTTTTCTGGATCTGTGGAATCCTTGGAGGCGTCTGATGATTGTTGCCTTCCTCTTGGACGTGGTACTTTGCGTCTTCAGAACTCTTCACGTGACAGTGTTATACGAGTGCTGAAGAAAATGTACATGCTGATAATATGTTTGGCGCAGTGGTAGATGTTTCGTTGCTGTGAGTTCTGGGGTTTGACGTCAGCCCCCACTTCTCTTTACTCATTCAGTGACGAAAAATCCGTTGAAAGCACATCAATGCATCTGTGCAACCTTCTTGCAACATTCACATCATGAAACAATCACAGACATGCGAAATACTTATTCTGCATACTGTTGGGACGTATGGGCCGACAACCCGCGCGCATATCCCAACTGCCCATGAGCAGGACCCGCTCAGGTGATGGACCCCCCCCCCCTCCCCCCCCCTCCCTGCGCCTCCCATCCCACCCTCCTAGCGCTAACTCGTTTGCCCACGCCTGCGCCCCCTTCAACCCTCTTAATCACCCTTAAGCCCCCCAGCCTCCCGCCAACTTCAGATGTCCCCCACTCCATCGTCTGGCGCCCCACTGATCTGCTCCCAGCTGCTCGATGGCCGTTGGGGGGGGGGGGGGGGGGGGGGGGGGGGGGGGGGGGGGGGGGGGGGGGGGGGGGGGGGGGGGGGGGGGGGGGGG
>JAUMHD010028499.1:0-30377 GCA_032359135.1 Ulvella scutata
AACAGATTGACACGCGTCAACGAACCAGACCCCCACACAACCTCGCGCCAGACTGTCAGCAAGACGTCAAACAAGACTGCTCTTGCAACCTTACACCAGACTGCTGTTTTTTTATGTGCCAGACTGGCATGCGTCTGCGCCCCAGGGAGTTCATAATTATTTGAGGGCGCATATCAGACTGGTGTCAGGGCTAGCCAGACTGTTGTCTGCGTCATAACAGGCTGGTGCCTTGCCTTGCACCAGTCTGAAAATGTTTCTTCGCCAGACTGGCGTCTGGCGACATCAGCCTGGTATGACCTCGTGCAATAGACCCCCTTCTGCCCTGTGACTCAAAATACTTGTATCTATCGGGGTATACACCTTCCTTTCCACCCCATATACCTTCCCCGATGTACTCTACCTCGTCACATGCGCATTTACCCTCACTCACAGGCTCACAAGAGACCTCCCCTCAGAGCCTGATGTACTCAAATACGCATATACCCAAATAAACACACATGAATCTTACTTTCCACCCCATATACCTTCCACTATGGGTCGCATCCACAGAAGGCACCCCTCCTCACACCCATATACTCATTTACCCTCCGTCACAGGCTCAAAGGGCACCCACCGTCACAGGCGTATATATCCATATACGCATATATCCATATACACATATATACAACTTAGTTTCTACCCCATATACCTTCCCTATGGGTCGCATTCACAAGGCACCACTCCTCACACACATATACGCATTTACCCCATATACTCATTTACCCTCCGTCACAGGCTCACACGCCACCCCCCGGCACATGCGTATACACCCCCCCCCCCCCCCCCTCGTGGTTACGTCGTCAGGCGTATATATATATACGTCCGAGGGGTTACGTTTGGGGGTTAGGTTGATGGGTTGGGTTGGCGGTTTAGGTTGATGGGTTAGGTTGATGGGTTACGTTGGTGGGTTAGGATGAAGGGTTAGGCTGAGGGGAGTCTGGAGGCTGCGGCTGCGTGTATTTGGGTATATGCGTATTTGGGTACATCAGGCTCTGAAGCTGGAGGCTGTGGCTGGCAGTGTACGCTGCGGGGTCTTGGCCGCCAGGGCTGCGTAACTGTAGATGAAGAACGTCAAGTTAAGTCAATTATGGCAAAGCTTTGGCGTTGGCAGAGATTACCCTGGTACAAGCCACAGGATCTAGTGAGGACGAGAGAGTGTTTTCATTAATGAAGCTGCTGAAATCAGCTGTCAGAAATGGCTTGGGCAATGATCATCTGCAGGCGTACATGCGTGTGAAGGTTCAGCCTTTTATTGGCCTGCCTGACTTGTGGGGAGATGCTGGTGCTCGTATCATACAGATTTGGAAGAGGTTGAAGGATCGCTGAATGTTGTAATTCGCATGCACGGCAGGCAAGGAAAGCACTGCCGTTCATGTGTCGTCCCTCACGTGTACGCGCCGAATTTTTTTTACATCGTTTTCTGAGGGACCACAGGCCACAAATATCGTTATATAAACGACAACACTTGTTGAGTTTGATCAAAATGTCGTTCATTGAACGATGCCTCAAAACCTCAAAATATGCACTGTTCGTACTTACATAAAGTTACCGCGCCCGCGTCTGCCTCGTGCCTCCATTATCTTCCATATGAAGTTGAGGTTGCGGTGAAGCTGGATGGATATAGTGCGCGGCAAGGGGATTCCTCCATCGGTGTTCGGTTGGCAAGCCTAAGTGGGAAGCAAGTCATACGGATCGTAGCCTCGTTCAGGGGGTAATCCACCTGGTCTGCGGCATTTCAGTCCGCGGGCGAAGGGGCAAGAAGGGGGTTTTGTCTGACAAAACGTCCTCCTAGGCACCACAACCCCAGCTTCATACGACTATTTCCGCTTCAATACAGCAAGAATACAGCAACGACAGCAACAACAGCAACAACAGCAGCAACCGCTCACACTGGAGACCACGTCTCCTTTTTTTGGTGCCCCTGTCCACTGTGTATCGGCGCTACCGGTGCCCGGCGCCTCGCGGCCAGGGCCTCTGGCAATAAAAAAATCTGCGCCGAGATGTGCTGCCGGGGCATAGATGGGCAAACGCGATGGCGCGATATCGCGTTTTTGCCCAATCGTGCCCGATTAATCGCGTTGATTTTCACATCGCGTTCAGAATCGCGTTCGAGATATGGGGGCTGTGCTCTGATGCCCATATCTCACTTTTGTGTTGTTGTTTGACCACAGTCACAACACATGTAAGGTTAGCAATTACAACGAAAGAAATATAGGACATAGCAAACCTCAGTAATCAATCATTTCGGGCTCCTCCACGCCCTCTGCATCATCTCGTGACCCTGCATATGCATCAAAATCCTCATCAACGAACTTTTCGATTGCATCCTTTGTATACACAGCGGCAGAGTAAGCGCGATGATCGCGCCAAAGCTGAACCGGGCCCGATTAATCGCGTTTTTGGCCATATCGCGCGATTTGCCCATCTATGTGCCGGGTGGACGTTTAGGGCAGGGTTATGGCCAAAACCTCGGGAAAAAGAAAACTTAGATGTAAGAGGGCCCTGGGGGCCAATCAAAACGGTGCGGCCTTACAAAGTGAGCATTGACACAGCACAACGTGCCATAACAGAGTCACACACTCCGCTTCCTGCTGTAGGCAAACGGCTCACTTGTGGTGTGTTACACGTGCCACCAGTTAGCTTCTCCTTAAGCATTGCGGAACAAATGTTCTGCTTCACCGGTTATTTCACGCACCGGTTTTCAAATAGCACTACTCAAGAACGCTGAACGAATGTTTCTATAAAGAAGCATCTACTCATCTCAAAAGTCGAACTCGCCATCATGTTCTACAGGCTTCTGCTTGGAAATGTTGCGGAATCCACCTAAGTCAGGACTCTTTGTGGCCTCTGCTCTACGCACTCCTGCAACAGTCATGCTCTTATCAAAGTGGGCTGCAACAGGAACATTGTTGGTGAAACTATCAAGTAATTGTGTCTGGCCTTGCATTCAGGAACATGCCGCACGTTGCACAGGCACTTCAAAAGCATCAAACGAATACCTTTCCTGAACGTCAAGGATGGTTTCATGAACGACAAGGGCTCGTCATCGTCTTCTAGCAAGCTTGACTCTTCTTTCAGAATCTCAAGAACAGCGCTGCTGTTCAGCTGAGCTCGGCTGCTTGTTGGACCACTGTCGACGTCCACAAACTGAAGGCTGCTCCTGCCACTGGCAGACGACGCCTCCCTTGGCTGCAAACAGGGCGGTGCCTGTGCCGTGTTAGATGGTCCTGATTCCAGTTCTGGTAGGGGTAAGTAAACTTCATGTGTGCTGTTCACTTCTTCTCTGCATGCTGGGGAGGACACTTGCACACTAGATATCTTGAGATGTGTCCAATGGACAACCACGAACAGTTCTGTCTCAAATCTGGTGCATATGGTGATCTATATACTGTCAGAAGGTTTAAGAGCCAGATTTACTGCTTGCTTGGCCCCTTGTTTAAATAAGATGAAGTCGGTTTTCATTGTACTGCCGTACCATGAATGAAGTAACGTGCTAATGGATGCTTGTGCTGGAGTCTGAGGCAGGAACGCACATGCCAACAGGCCCAACCACAGGCTCAGGCAGGTCTGACGATAGGGATGTACCAGATGCTTGTATGTGTACATTCCCCTGTGACTCCTCGCCTTCTGCTTGGTCACAGGATATCTCAGTGCCCAGCTCAGGCATGTCTGCAGCCCCCTGAATCCTGTGCAGCAACTACAGTTGTCATCACAGGCCTGATGCATGGGGTCCTGCATGTGCGAATCTGCCGCGTGGAGCACGAAAGCACATGTGCATGGTGTGAACGCACCCTGAAGAAGAAAGCTGTGCGATTTTCACTTCATCTGAGAAGACAGCGTTGTTGTCATTTATGCGCTGCATCTGTTCAGGTACACTGTTCTGCACACAAAACTTTCAGCTTCAGATGCAATCGGGTGGCACGTCACGCGAATAGCCCGCAGTAACCACCGCACCTGTCCAACATTGGCCGCTGTATCTTCTGCGGTGTCAATGTGTGAAACATCACACAGGGACCCCATGCTCACTTCAGGAGATGGGCTGCAACGATGACTGTTTGGGAGTTCTGCTGCTGCGATAGCTCTGGCAGGTAAACCATGCTCATCAACCACGCTGAAAGCCTGACATTCTGCTGCTTCAGTTGCACAGGATGCTGTGTGCTGTACAGTACCTGTGGTAGATGAAGCCTTTGCAGTGCCGTTGAGTCCAGGCAATGGTGCGATTGAGTTGGCAAGCTCTCTATCCCCCTCACACCGAGCACCCAGTGTATGATCAATTGCGGGCGTCAGCAGCTCGATTGGTTCAGTATGCGTAGAGTGTTGAGTTCTGGTGTTGGCGCAGTCAGATGCTTCTGGTTCACATGCAGAGTGCTGCCCCTTCGCATCACACTCAGCACTTCTATGAGACGCTTCATCAACTGTGGACGCGTGTGACGCCTGCTGATCTGACTGCTGCAGCCTGCCGTTGACTGAACTGTCGCCAGGGTGCAGCGCCTCGCTCTGCTGTGCCACGGTAGCGACGATCTGCATCGATTGCACAAGCTGGCCCCCGATGGGTTTTCCTGTTTCTGGGTCCATCATGATGTAAAGCCCACTTTGCTCATATAGAGGTGACTGAGACTCTGCCTGGTACTCAGATTCAACCTGGCCTAACCTTGGCAGTGTATGCAACGCCCCAGTGGATGTATTGATCCTGGCCCTGAGCTGGGAATGGAGCACTGTCCGATGATCCTGCTCAGAGAGATTTCTGTAACTATGTGTTGAGACGATACCTTGGTGTGCATCGGAGGGAAGACAGTGTTATTGCTGAGGGGGATTAGGAACACTTTGGGGAATTATATTCGAAATCATGTAGTTTAGGAACACGTTGTCAAACATATGTGCCCCCTCCTATCCCTGTAAGGGGATGGTTTGCCGAAAATATTCGTGTCTGTAATCCGCCAGGGGAATAGTATTTTGGAAAATGCTAGGCCTACCATCGCCTGTTCGTCCTTTTGCCATCATCTATGCCATATTCACCACAGGGCCTCAGCCAGTCAATCTACCGAGGGTCTGAGATGAGTGATCCCCCTCCTTACCAGCAGCTCTGGTTGTCAAGAATCGCTAATACTGCGATTGCTGAGTTTTTGGTGATCACTTACAAACGATTTGGCTTCATTTTGCAAACGCTTGTATCCATTGCTCTAAGAAGGGAAATCGCTTACATAAAAGGTTTTTGTCCCTTCGCGTGAACATGAGGGAGTTGGTGGACACGTCCAATGATTCAGATCAGTTTTTCAACTTCATAAGAGTGGCTTCCTCTATGCACTCTCAGAGGCAGCAACAAACTTCAAAGTGCCATCGAACAGAATGTAGCAACTTCAAACTACTGCTGCGTGCACAAAAATACAGCTGGGCTCACAAATTGTCAGTACGATCGCCGACAGTATTCACTAAAGTTGCGATTGCTTGGGTTTCGGTAATTCGTTTCAAGCGATTCACACCTGAGAAAGAAAAAATCACAATCTCTTAACTTGCAATTCACACCAGATTTTTCTCGAAGTACCCTAATGATAATCGCTTTCTTTCCTAATAAATCTCTTATAAATCACTTCCGGCAGTTCTGGAGATAATTTTCGGACAGCAAGTTTTCTTGGAACAACACATGGTCTTTCCAGAACAATTCGAATTCTCTTGCTACGCCGCCCTGAGTTAACTCTGTCAGTTCTCCAGCCGTGCTACTCCACATTGCGATGCCTGTGCAGGAGGCAGGTTTGGCGAATACAATATATTGCATCGATAGGACTGGAGAGACTCAATGTGCAAGCAAGGCAGGGTGCAAGAAGCAGGCAACCACCCATACGGAATCAAAGCTAAATTGCAGTGTAGCAGCTCGGTGTCTGTGATGGCCGTATAAAGGTGTGTGAGGCACATCAGAGAGGGACCAGAGCAACACCCACAGCGCGATCTGCCCTTTGGTGAACACTGGTTACCAGTAAGTTGTAAGAGAATCGCTTTAAATACCAAAAAGGCGCCCCATGTGAGGGGCTTTAGTGTTAGTACGCGTGGAGTTGGTCACATTCGGGAATGTTCTGACGGTCGCAGCTCTGAGGCGAGATACGACCTTTGGAACAAAGACACGCAGACTATCAAGCTGATTGAATCAACGCAACATGGGTTAATTACGTGTACTAGTTTGCAAGTATTAGGGTGAAGTTGCACAATCTGTGCACTTTGCAAGATGTTCCTTTCCATGATGCAAGGCATCACTGGCACACAGAAAGTGCAAGGCCACAGTCATTGTAGTCAACTGTAAATGAGGTTCTGTTGTCAATCAAAACTAACACGGGCAAGGGGATTACTTTCCCCACGTCCTGGACATATCATTCCCTGTGGGGGGTGAGTTTTCGAAAATACGTACTCACTCTACAGAGCCTGCAGGGGCATGAACGTCAACTTAGCAATTACACTGAGGGAAGTACACACCTTGAGACCAACATCTTGCTGTGGTGTGCTCTGTCCATTGAGCTGAATCTCTGCGAAAGCATCACGGCTGGTAAACGCGGTGGATTGAATGGGCAATGGTTGGCTCTTGTGTTGATGTGTGGGCTGTGGGCTGCTGCTCTGCCTCTTCGACATTGCGTACCGTTGCAGATCTGCAGCTGCCTGCTGCAGCTTCCAGAGTTTACGTTGCTGGGAGTGCTGCTCGTCACTCCATCTGTTGCGGATCGTGGTGACAGAGTTTCTTAGGTTAGACAGTTTTCTGCTTGCAGCAGAAAAGTCTGACACCAAATCATCAAGTTGGCCTGCACTATGCAGACATCCCCTGTCTCCTTGCGAAAACCTAGGAAAGAATCGATTCAAGAGTGTTGCATACTCTTCAGAGAAAACGCAGCTCTTGTCAAGCAACATGGATGCAGAGGAAGGAACACTTTTCTTCTGCTTGTGCAGCCTCTGGTGTATGCTGATACTCGTCTCAAAGTCAATCCTTTTCGCCTGGAGTTCCTCCACAGTGTCTGAATTCGACAGAAACATCGCGGGTCGGGGTCACTTCATCAGTGTGGCTCTCGTAAAACCCTTTCAACACATCTGCTCAGGGCACTGACAAGCTCAAGAAAGAAATAAAGGGTGCCAGACAGGAATCGAAGCACTCTCACGCGAGAACTGTTGCACTGACCTGGCACATTCGAATCGGCAGGGTCAGAAAGGGGCAGCTGGTGAGCCCCAAAGTACAACCATATGTCCCATGTCCTGCGGAATGATGTGCAGTTTACTTTGGTTTTATACGAGTAGCGATATTATACGAGTAGCGATACGAGTAGCGATATACGAGTGGCCAAGGAGGTACAAGCATCCGTGCAATTGGGCAACGCGTCAGAAGCTTGCCCGGCTTCCCGCTCCTAGGCACAACTTTGCTCCTTCAAGATCACGTCTTCAAGCATTCTACACTTCCGGGTTTCAGGTAGGTAGCCGAATAATGTAGTTGGAGCCAGGCGCACGCTTGCTGACGACACAAATTTGATGAAGATGGTAGATGCTGAAGGGCAGCCATATTCTGCGCTTCTGGAATATTATAAGAAGAGGGTAGGTATGATCCTGCAAAATCTCGAAACCGGGATGCCTGCTATTGATTCCTTCTGATGCTACGAGCCACCTGATGCAGATGAGTTTGAAGCGGAGAGGCATGACCTGCTCAACCGCATCAACCTTTGCCAAGCATCAGCAGCAGAGAGTCATAGTTTACGAGTGGAGGTACAGAAACGCGCAGAGGAGGTGAGGGAGCTTCAGCAAGCTCTCAGCTCTGCCCATGTACACCTATTCGAGGAGAGAGATCGGCTCTTGCAACTGCAAGCCGAAAATGACGCCCTCAGGTTACAAGATGTCGAAAATAAGCGCAGGTTACAGCACCTGACCTCCATCGTAGAGGATTCGCACCCAGATGGAGATTCATGCCGTCCTGCACATACCGTTAGCGCATCTGGGATAGTGTATCCTCCAACATCAAAGGGTGCAAGAGGTGCAGATGCTTCCACCCTGTTCCCTCTCTCAACTGCTGGGCCAGCTCATGTTCACTGGCTTGTCAATCAGCCGTTGCTGGCTTGTAATGGTTGATGAGCTTCTGTGCAGGATGTTCGTCCAGCCCGGATGGCACAGGTCAACAGAACTGTGCGCCTGTGCCAAGCAGGCATCGGTACCCACAGGTGGTGAATGCCGATGCACTGAATCTGAAGGTAGAGAGCCTCCAAGCTCAGCTGGTGGAACAAAGGCAGTTGTTTACAGAGCAAGTGGAAGCGCTGAAACAGGATAGGCAACTCCGGCAGCAGGTGAGTTGTCGTTTGTGATTGTCACCCATGGGGGTTTTTCGATTGCATAGCCTGCTGCAGCTGCGTGTCGCAGTGATGCAACGTCCAGCGGAGGGGTGCAGGACTCCGAGTCGCACAGAAGGAACTACCAGCGGCAGATTGAAGATCTGACAGCCAAGATCAAGCGCACAGAGGCAGCGCTAAGAAGTGCTACCACAGACTACATCATGGCACGCAGGGACAAGCAAGCAGCAGAGGCTCGTGCAGTCACCTCTGAAGAGGCTCTGCAACTTGAGAGGGACAAGGCAGTGCACCAGGTGCGGATGCCAAGCAATTCCTCTGTGCTGTTGGCAAATGCAGAATTCACTGTTTCTCTGTGCAGTTGGCCGAACAGCGGGCAGCTGACCACGAGCATTTCGAAAAATCTCAAGCCTTTCACCAGGAGGAGCTGGAGAAGTGCACAACACAGCTGTCAAAGAGCTTGAAGAAGCGAGAGATGGAGTATCGGCAGCTAGAAAGCATGCACGTAGCTGTGAAGGCAGAGCTTGAACAGCGAGTCGAAGAACTGGAGTGCAAGGTTTCCAAGTCGAAGGAGAAGGTGAAACAAGTTGAGCAACGGAGAGCGATGGATGCAGAGGGCTTCACAAACGATGTTTCTCTCCTGCGCAAGCAGCTGTCAGCAGTGGACCGTAAACTGCACCAGATGCGGCTGCAGAGCCGGTTGGAAGATGATGAGAGGCTACATGGGCTGCTGCAGAAGTTGGAAAGAAAAGGTGGGGCTGGATCTGACCAGGTACGTTACCCGTGAGCTTCAGGTCTGCTGTGGTGTCGAGCCGGTGATCAGAGCTGCTTGCAGAATGTACCACAGAATGCGCTTGCAGAGTGTGCCACACAAGACCCACACACACTCTGATGTGTGTGTACGCCACTGACATATCTTCCCTGAAAGACACGTTCCGTGCAGAACCACGCACATCCGAATGTACCAAGGAGTACAGCAGGTGCAGTGGAGAGTTTGGATGGTATCAAGCAGCAGATCATGAAGCTTGAGCGACGGACACAGCGAGAAGCTCTGAAGTCGCTGCATTGACGTGGGAGAATCCCCCATTGAGAATTCAACAGATTCCTTTACAGCCCTCGTGCTGAAGCATTCGCCCATTGCCTGCGCCAACCAAGATGGCGATCGAAAGTACATATAAAAGTAAGACAGTGTTAGAATCAGTGAACCCCTGCAGCTGTCTAAAACCAACAGTCTATTATGTACCAAAACCGTATTTTGCCTCAACAGTGCAGGTCACTGACAGGTGGTCATAAAGCTCTGGTAGAATATAAAAATACTCCCATATCCGGCTGGCACGTGGTGTCATCCCACAATAGATCGTACGCATGTGCTGGACACCATCTGATGGTATGAGGGGCGCCGTTAGTGAGCAAGCGCCTCTCCCCAACTCGACCGTTTACCGCACACTGGTGATCTGTGAGAAATTCATTTGCGTTGAAGCCCTCCAAGAAGTCTGCGTTGGGGCACTGGTGCATAGGTTCTGTCTTTGACATGCTACAAAGCCACCTTCTGTACCACTCCTTCATATAGAACATGTGGTAAACATGCTTGGCCGGATTCTTCTGCTGCTCTACCAGAGCTGTGACTCGACAGCAATGCAAGGATGCTTACTGCCCCCACTGGTGCTGTGCTACCTTCAAAACAACGTGCCACGTTAGCACCAATTGTATCCATGGTGGCAAACAAGAATGCACAGGAAACACACCAGCAGGGGCAGGCTGTTCGCTGCCCGCAGCACTGCTGCAACTTTTTCTGTGTCTGCACCCTCCTCTTTAGCTGCTCTTTTGGCGCTGATGACCACCTCCACAGCTACGTCATGATGTATGGTCACATCGTGATCCTGAACAGCGTGGCAGAAGCCCTCCAGTTCATCAAGACTTGCGCTCCTGACATATCCTTGTACCCTTCCCCAAATATTCCCCCGGGTGAGCTTCACCTGCATCTTCTGCAGAGCTGCCAACATGCCAATTAGCATGGCAGGCTGGCACTCTTTCTGCCGAGCGACAGCGCGCATGAACAGCCCCTGCACGCCTGGAAGCATCTACCAAGGGTGTGCACGCAGCTGTGTCTCACAACACGCATCCTTCAGGGGACTGCGTACCTTGACAACATCTTCTGTGACAGGTACCTCCAGTTGAGCTGTAGCAATTATGTACTGTGCCATCTCGCCAGCTGACGCTCTGTTGACCCTCTGGCCTGGAGCCGGCTGGGCGGCCACCTGTGAGCAACCTGCAGCAATGATTGCTGCCTGCAGCCCCGGGCGAAGATCCCCTTGCATCTTAACGGCGCTTGCTGCTACTCTGCCTGCTGTAGACAAGGATATAGGACCCTTGCTTACAGCCTGCTCAAGGTGGGCCATGGCAATGTACCATGCTCTTGGCTTCCGCTGCATTCCTGTACCCCGGTAGGCAGCTAGCAGCACACACAAGTCACTTACTGCCTCCGTGTCTAATAGCTGTGTACTTGAAGTACGCACTCGGCCGACGAACTTGGCCTGAGCGGCCCTAACCTCATCTCTCCACATGCCACACTCACGTAGATGAATGAGTGATCTGCAGATCATGCTGACAAACCGAGGTTTGGATAAGAAGTCCTTGCAATTGATGCATCTGTCAAGAACGGAGATCAGAGCCCTTGATGCCCGATGGCCTGTGGGTTCCAGCATGAGCTGCATGCGCAGTGCATTCGGTGCAGCATGCAGAGCAGTGGAGTATAGCAGCAGCACAGACGGAGGGTGTATGCGTTCTTGTAAAGGCACCACCTGAGCTGTTGCAAGACACGCAGCCCTTTCAGCAACAGCTGTGATTGCCTGTGGCAGTTTCACATGCATTGCTGCGAGCTGGTGTCGGCTTCGTTGCTGCACTTCCTGCCTCCCATGACCACCAGTTGCTCTGGTGCTGTGTAATATCTTGGTAACCTCTTCAAACCAGTGAGTCACGCACTCACGAGATGCCTCACGGACTGTTTCATTAGATAGCACCTGGTCAACCCAGCTTGCGATATCTGAGCATCTTTCTGGAAGCTCTGAGGCTGATGCACTGCAGCTGTGCTCGCGAGCTTGTTGACAGTTGGGCCGTTTATTGGCAGCGCAATGTACCTCTGCCCGTACATTGCAGTGAGCACGCGGCTCGCCTGTCAAACACCAGGGCACTACTGCAGGTGCCACTGACCTGTCGACCTACAACAGCAGTACCTGCTTTGAAGCCACAGGCAGTGAATTATTGGTTACAAAATCCGGACTGCATAGCATACCTGCAGAGTACTGCGGAGGTGCCGGCTCCTTTGTAGTTTCCCTGGACAACACATCGTCACTTGAGTACACAGGAAGGGGTATCAGCCCTGTGGCAGCCCTTCTATGCATAACTGCGTACCTAACCAGACTTCATCGGTCTGAAGCCACTGTGGTAAGATTCTATTGGCGACATTATACGCTGTGCAGGCGACCGCAATTCTCCGAAGATGTATCACGCAGTCACATCGCAAAGTTTGCTGGTGTCTGACAAGTGCCTTTTGCATCAGACGATAACAATGCAGACACCCTTAGTTTAACACATTTATGCATGCCAATTGTGATGGTTGATGAGGGCTGCGCAATACTGGTACAGTTGCCGTGGCTAAGCAGGCCTTAATCTATGTCAGCGCAACAGACAGAAGCATCTACAAAGTTGGAACTCACAAAATCAGTCACAACATGCGGTGTCTCCCAATTATGGCGCTGTGAACTCGCGTGAGTACGTGCAGCAGTTGAATCTGCGCATGACCACAAGCAAGCCCATACTGTCTCAACGTCAATATGTTGACACGCTACACTGCTCCAAAACACATCTCCGTCCTAAGCCCGGATGGTACTGCATGATGCTGACGTGTATTGTGAAGGACCACGTAGCTGCATTCAAACAGCCTTCCGTGTTCAAAAGGCGAATCTGCGAATCTCCCGTACTCCATACCAGGAATCACACGACCTTGCAATCACGGTGATCATGATTTGAATAACGTAGCGGTGACTTTGGCAGACATGGGGTATTGTTCCCCAGTCATAAATGCTGTGGTAGAGTCTTCAGGCTGAGCACTCGCACTGACTGGAGAAGAAGGAAAGGACGAGATAACAACTGCTGAACATCTCCGGATTTCGGGGCGACAAATCTAGAATCCTGCAGTCACCACCAGCAACAATGTAGCTGCTTTGCTGAACTCCCTTGCGGGACACAGTTCACGGCATGTGGTGGTGTTGCATCTATTAGACTTTAAATTGCTGATTGGCAGCTTTAGCAAACTTGCGGACTCAAGGCGACAGCATGTGGGACTCCATAGCCTGCCTCAGATACAGGAGAATCCAAGCAACAATCAATACAGCCACCCTCATATGAAGCAACGTATACGCAGTTTAGTCTTCCATCGCCTGACCCAGCAGTTCCTTAATTTGCAGCTTTCTGGAGTTTCTGCTGGTGCGCCGATGCACCTTCGCCTCCAGCTTTACAACCTCCATATCCACCCCTCCCTTGCCCTTCCATATCTTTGTTGTGCCCTGCTTCCGGCGCCTGTTCATCTGTAGCTTGGTGTTGTCTATTTCATCCCTCTCCTTCGTCTCCGCAAGGATCCTGCACTGACACACAGCTCATCCTCATGTCGCCTGCAGGACAGGCATACAACAACCAGCACAGCGTCTTCGGCACGCACCGCACGTAGAATGGGTACCTCTCCCACTCAGCTTCCCGCACAGCACATTGTGGCTCGTGCACATGGCTGCAGTTGGCGAACTTGCACTCACTGACCTGTTGGATGCGCCGGATCTCTGGGAAGTGTTGCTGCACATTGTCAGGCGCCACCTGATCCATGGCAGGATAATTGAATCCAGGAGTGTCCACCAGCAGCCCACCTGCAGGGAGATCCAGAAGAACCGCAGACCGAGTTGTGTGCCTGCCACGCTTGGATCTGTGTCCGACGTTTCCGACTGCCTGCATCACACATCCCCTTTTTCATTCACATGACTGCTTAGTGATGGCTCCATGACCTCAAGTCCACAAGGTGCAGGCATGGGCAGCATAACAGTGCATGCGCCTGTTCCTGATGATGGATTCTGGACAGGCCATCCAAAGTCGGAAATAATCAACAGTGGTTCGAGCATGGCAAGCGAAAAGCCTTACCTGAGCTCCATAAACATTGTGGTTGCGTTGCCTCCACTGAGCCTGGTTGCTTTCTTGCTACACACAAGGCGTACAGTGTGGGTCGTGGTGACAGACAAAGAAGGAATAGCAAACCTGCACCCACGATCATCTCCGGTAGAAAGCACTGGCACATACCTGGATTGCAGCTCCTTTCCTGCTTGCACCACTGCGAAGTTGCTTGCTCTGAAGTGTCTCATCTGCAAGCAGAGGCGAGCTGGAATCATTGCCCAGCACCACAAAGTATACCCTCGAAGGCACACAGCCTATCCCTCTCATTGTGGGTCGTTGTACTAGCGAGATCAGTCTGGAATAATCATGCACGAGGCAACCGTGAACCAGACAGTTGTGTAGGCTGACGACACCAGCACAGCATGTGGCAACACAGCTGTCACAGCATTCCATGTGATCACATATGACTGCATCAAAGTGTCGTGAAACACAAATGTGCTAACCACTGCTTCACAAATACTCTGCCGTCTTCACACTTGCATGCAAACACAGTCTGGCAGGTTTGCTGGTGCAAGGTATCTGCCCCAAGTATGCTGGACGAAGTGCGCAGGTCACCACCTGCCTGCAGCAGCTCGGGCTCATCACTCTCTGCAGCAGTGTGGGTGGCCAGGCCGGAACTGTGCTGCTCCTCAGAGTCTGAGCTCTCGTCGGCGCCCTCATGATACTGCCTCCAGAAGGTCTCCTCCTCCTGCATCTTGCGCTGGAAGGAGGCCAGCCGCGCCCGCTGCCGGTCATCAAACGCCTCAGCACGAAGGGCGTTGATTATTGAAGACTTGCCCACTCCTGAGGGGCCAGCCAGCACGGATGTGTGGCCCACCATCGCCTCCCGAACCTGCTGGGACGCGCATGTTCATGACTGCACTGGGGAGCAGCTGCTCAGAACCTCCGTTGCAGTGCACGCACAGGCATGTGGCTGAAGCTGCTGGCACGATTAGGCTGCACTGTTTCCATCTTGGCATTTGCGCTCACTTTTCTGTCTGGGGGGGGGGGGTTCTGCTGGGTGGAAGTTTTAAGAACAGGAACGAACAAAGCTGCATACCGGGCCCACATGGCCCAGCAAGCAACACTTCGGGCCTTATAAGCAATAGATATGCCGCATGGCGTGTTTAGAGACAGCTGACGGTATCAAAGCGACACTGGCAGTGAATAGGCAAGCACCCGAATATCCAGAAGCAACTCACAAAAAACAAGCACCACTTCACCGAGTGGCACAACAGCACTATCACTGTAGAGAAACAGCCTGTTCTAATGCCTTTCAACTTTCTTTGTATTCAAATATTGTTGTTTCACAGTGGTCTTGTCACGCACCAAGCGGTCCTCAGCTACATGTGATTCATGTTGGCACCAGAAGATGTGGTTATGCCTCGCTCACGCATCATGGTCTTACATCCGGCATAAGTGAGCTTAATGTATGAGTACGGTGCCTGCGTCATTTAGAATTTGGAATGTAACAAGCAGGGATGCATTTCATGTCCACACCTCACGCATGCCTGTGCCATCTCTGACAGACATGGGAATCGCTCTGTATCCCCATCCCTGAACTTGATCAACTACTCGCTCGACAACCTCTGGATCCGCCAGGTCACACTTGTTCAGAAGCACAGAGCACGTGATGCCTGCACCTTCTGCCGCAACAAGAAAGCGTGTGACCTGGAAAGGCTCAAACCAAGGCTCTCGTATTGAGAACACCAGTGCAAAGTGGTCTACGTTTGCAACTCTTGGATCTGATGTTTCCGTTTTGCGGGGCAGGACATTGCTGACCAGTCCTCGTCCATCTTGCCAATCTATGCTCACCACCTCCACCCTGTCTCCCACCAGCACGTACGCACCCTTCTTCCGCAGCAGGGACCGTTTCGTGCACAATAGCTCCACCTGTATAGAATAGGCATGATCCATGCATACTGCATGCTGCAAGTTGCGGCCCTTGGGCTTCTCTTAATTTCCAGGCTGAATACCTGCTGGTTTTCCTTTGCCTGGTTGCTGTCTGGGCATTCAACCCGCACCCGATAGTAGTTTGCTTGAGAGCTCAGAACAATACCGGTGCGAGATTCTGGTGAGCTCAGACTGGTACTCGAACTGTACGGCGGGCATGTACGCAGTCGGGACTGCAAGGCGCCAGCCACGGACGAGGACCACTTTGGAATCCGCCTCTGGGCTATGTCATACACTTTGAGTACACGCCTAGCATGCAGGGCAGTCTGCATATCGTGTACAGTGTACTGTTGTTAGTGTACTCTGTGCAAGGACCACGTCACAACCATGTTAAACCCTCTAACTGCTCCGGGAAGTATTCAGCTGCTTTTCCCTTGCATATACCAGGAACGGTAAGTACCATTTGCAACATCTTCCAGGGAATGCTCAAACGATACATGCACCTTGGAAGCAATTCATGCATGCAATAGAACCCAAAAGGGGGAAGGAAAATGTGCAAATCGGGTCCCACACCATACCCAGGAAGAGCTTCGGCCTCAGAACCCCTGGATGGGTGGGACAGCGGGGGGCAGGAAGTACCAACCCGAGACCAACGAGGCAAGAACAACGTTTGGCAGACCAAGGACACGAAGACAGGTTAAGCCACAGGCACAGTATCACCAGCAATAACAGGCCAAAAATCCTATCAGTCACGCTGGGAGGCACGCCGTCCCCAGCAAGGGCTTTGGCTTCAACACCTCCAAAGGGGTGGGGCAAGGACAAACAGCCAAGAGCCACGTGTGACCAGGTAGGCACGCACAAAGGATGTAGAGAACGACACACAACGTTGCAGGCAAACACCCGGCTACAAACAATAGGTACGGTGTCATCTGCCAAAGCAGCACCAATTCACAGGGTGTACGCAGCTATGAGGGAATGCGCCGCAAGGCCAATATCTTCAGAGCAGTGACGCAGGAATGCAGAGGGAGCGAGAACCCTGAGGACACAAAAGTCACTGCCAGAGACGAGCTCACAACAGTCACCCTTGCATACAGCGAGAGCAGCACATTGAGTTTCACATCAGGGCGAATCATGTGGAGCAGGTCATCCCGCTCGTTTCAGGGTAGCCCGCGGGGGAAGCTTTAAAACTGCAACTTATCCACGTGCACAAAAGGGGCGCACACACCAACGCCATTCCAGTGCAACACACCCCACAACAAGCCGGCACACAAGCCATTTATGTGAAACTGATAGCAGTAACGCACACAGCAGTCCCAGTTCGCAGCGTGGCAGTACGGCTTCTTCCAAACTGCACGATAAGAACAAGGTATACCACCGCAGCAGAGTAGCGAGGCCGGGGAGATTGGACAGTCACGGAGCCAGGGAGGGGATCGAGATGGGGCAGGCCCGCAGGTACTCTGTCGAACTTTTACATGCGTTGTGGAAGGGTGAGGTTCAGAAGCCTGTTGGCGCGTGGACACCTAAGAGGCATGTATGATATCACAGAGCAGGAGGATCATCCAGGATAGACACTTGTTATCCTAGAACCTCCCAGGGGTGATCCCCTAACCTCCCAGGGGTGATGAGGTGGCAGAGAGGAACGAGTCACAACACAGAAGTGCACGGCAGGGTGTCAGGCAGCAGCCCCCACGGGGCTTGAGTGTCGGACAGGCACAAGGGCACAAGCACTGCTGGCAGGAACAGTGCGGCAGACGGGAAGAAGCACAGGAGAAGAAACTCAAGCAGTACAAGTCACAGCCGGCTTGCCTGGGAGCAGTGTGATGCCACAGGCCAGGCGGCAAGCAGATGCAAGAGGTTGCCAGAGGGTTGCAATGGCAGCGAAGGAGGGCGCAGGTTCCTCTGCCGCTTCTTGGTGGCAGGCCTGGCGGACAGAGCTAGCACCTCCACGTCATACTCCAGGACAGGTAATATAGCACTGTGGATGATGTGCATCTTCAGAATCACGTAAGTTTTGGACTAGGAACGCCCTTGTGGTCAAGAATACAAAGTATCCATGCCTTTGCGGCGTGCAGAGGAATATTCGTGTCCCACGTCCAGGAGGACGTCAGACACTTCCCCAGTTACTTGACCTGCGTGGGGATCTTCAGCATGGCAGTAGTTCAGGAGAAGACGTGGGAGCTCTATGTGTCAATTGCAACGTGTGTCGCCGTGTGTCATCATGACACTCAGTATATACTGCAGGCCGAGAGGGGGGGTGGAGGGCCCGAATCTGCCGTCCGCATATGCTCGGATTGCAAGGGGCGGCCGCCCAACAGAGAGGCAAACGTCCGAGAAATCCTGTTGCACTGCCTGCAGGAGGCTATCGATGAGCACAACATACAGGGCAGTTAGCGGTTCCAAGGGCATGCCCTCAATGGAAAGAGTATTGCAGGTAGAGAGCATCAACGAGCCACAGCTTCCCATGGCACCTTACAACAGCTGCAGATAAGTATCCTTCAGCAGAGGGGCTCCTCTTGGTTCCTGCAGATGTAACAGCAGATGTTGCCACAGTTACCTTTGGCTCGAAACCCTACATCACACAGCTTTCATGGCAGCACATTCATGAGGGCCCTAATCCCTCTAGAATCTCGTATGTTTTGGGTGTTCCGCTGATCGAAAGTCACAATAGCCGGAGGCTGCAGTGCGTGTGTGCATGGGACAGCATTTCACCTGATTGCAGACAGCCACCTTCGACAAATGGGTCCATGATAAAGAGCAGGAACCTAGATCGGAGCTATGCTTGTGCCGTGACAGGATGGATATTTTGATGGATTGGTACACAGTCCTATGCGAAAAACTTTGATTGGATGGCTCGTCATGATGCATCACTTTTCTGCAATGCATGGTCTCCATACTACATGGACATGGTGCCATGGCATGCCATGGTTTCGGCCAGCAGGAAGCGCTTGAAAACTAGTTTGCAGCTTCCTTACACACGCTTCCTTCTAGCGTGGACGCCCGTCTGAAAAGTGCTCTTGTTCAGGTCGGCCTGACAGGGCATCCATCGTGGCCGTGGTGGCGCCTGTTATCTTTTGACTGCAACTACTGTCCCGCGCTTCTTCTGTCTGTATAGACTTTAAATTGTCTTCTGCTCGTGCTGGTACGCCGGAAGGATATACAGTATCCCGTCTGGCCTCTGGCAGCGCTATCGTCCGCCCTGATGTGCTGTGTTTGTGACAGATTATGTGAAAGGCACAATGACAGCGTAATACACAGCTAATTTGTTCTTCTGCTTGGCTCGGCGTTGGCGTCACCTTGCTGCACGATGCCACCAAGGCCAGGTAAGCCGTGCCGCTTCCAGTCGACACAAGCAACTTTGCGGACGCCGATTGGGCAGCAACCACAAGCAAGCAAGAATCCAGTAGCAGGGACGCATAGAAGCAGCTTCAGGAATCGTACAGCAGGTGCACACTATCTGACTTTTGTGCTGAAAAAGCTGCTCTCAGCAACCCGAATTTCCGATCCACCTCGTTGCGAGACAGCTTCATGTAGCTGAAGCTTGTTTCCAGGCCGTGTGGATGCGGCAGCTCCCTCCTCCCCACCAAGAACCAAGGAGGTTGCACAGTGGTTGCCTGAACCACATCAGCAGCCAGTTCCGATTGTGGACGGCAGCGTTGTTGAGCGTTGGGAACAAGAGGTGGCTTCCCCGCCTGGAACCTTCACAGACGATGTTGAGGATGTCTACACCATCTCATCCTCGCGCAAGTCGTGGGGCGCCTGGTCCAGTGCGTCTCCCACCACTCTACTGCGTTCTGTCCTGACTCATGTTCTTGACTTATCTCGACAAGGTGCTTGAGTACTCTCCACCTTGGTGATCTTACTGAGGGAGGCATGTTGGAACAGGTGAGACGTCGGTAGCCAATGCCTTGTGGGAAGCAGACACGTGGTCTGTTCAGCCAGATGGCATACCTCCCATGTTTGATAGGAGCGAATTAAACCAGCTTCAAGAGTCTAGAGTTGATAGAACTGTACAAGAAACTGATCCTCAGATGACATCCAGCACAGCACCGGTCTCATTAGCAGCAGAGGACGATCCAAGGCGTTACCGTTTTCACAGCGCACTGTATTCTGCTGCTATGAAAGCAGACATTCAGGACGTCAGGCAGATTCTGCGCACTATGAGCGAAGAAGGCCTGCCTCCCGGCCCAGCTGCTCTTCACTCCCTCGTGTTCGCACATGTCAAGGCAGGCAAATCGCAGGAAGCTCTGGAAGCAGCTCGCAATATCGTCAACATGGGTCTACCACTGCTCGAAGAGACGTACATCGCGTTGGTGTACGGGCTGGTAGAGGAGGGGAAGGTCGATCTTGCAGAGGGTGTCATCATGTCGATGTACAACGCAGGCGGCGCCACACGCAATGGTGTGCTTGTCGTCACATATACATCACATCAGCGTGAACCATTACATTTATGAACATTGCTCTGGTTCTCTGCAAGCCCGGTGCTTGAGGTAGTCACGATGTTGTGCCCTGGTTAGTCTTCATGCACTGTGCACATGCAGGGTGGCTTGCGCTGACAAAGGGCTTGTTCAGGAAGGGCAACAATGTAACAGTAGCGTTCCAGCATCTCCAGAAAGGCCTTCAGGAGGGTTGGAATCCTGACGCAAGCCTGTTTGAGTATGTAGTACAGGCATTCTGTGCGGCTGACAACTTGGAGCAAGCGCAACGGGTTCTGGCATCAATGCCTGACCTCGGGTGCCCTCCCCGCACCGTGCACATCAACCTTCTTGTGGAGCTCGTTGCACGGTTGGAGGGTGTGTGCTATGTGTCAATGATTGTATGCCTGTGCAGCCCTGTCAGCCTTTCACAGAGTTGCTGACCAGCACGCTTGCTTGATTTTCGGACGTTGTTGCAGGTCTGGATGCAGCTCTTGATTGCATACAGAATGCATTCGCCGAGCAAGGTCAGAGCGCGCAGTATGATGTCGGTGCAGAGCAGGTACCCAAGGCACAGCCGAACAGCGACACATTCTGCGCTGTGTTCCGGGGTATTTTGCATAAAAAGGGACAAGATATGGCCTCTGGGACGACAACAGAGACATTCAGCAAGGTCACTTCTGCAATGATGTCCGCTGACGTCTTCGTGGGTCCAAAGATCATGGCATACGGGCTGGAATTGTCGCTGATGGATGGTGAGCTGGCAAGCGTATGCTTCCTCTCAAGCACTTTTCTGTCAGTGATTTACCACTCCATCAAAAGTACCCCATTATTGTTTGCGGGCTTGTGTACTGTCTACATGCATGCAGACCAGTGTCCTGTTGCTATCCGCACTGAAGGCAAGTGGTACGGTTGTGGTATACTGCGACTAACGACGCTGACTTTTGGGAAAGAATTCCAGCCCTCATTGCTTCACGAGCTCAGAAGTATAATGAGCACCTTTGTTTGTTCAGTGTCCTCCTGCTGCCTCATAATTCTGCAGTTGACCTCACTTTTTGCTGTGTTTCCGCTCACAGAATCCAGCATGGCATGCCTCCGTCATCATTTCCCCCACACTATACGTGCACAGCCACCTGTCCATACTTTCTGTCATGGTTCCAGCTCATGGTGATGTGCTGCAGAGCCTGGAGCAGATTGCTTCCTTGCGCACAGTGGCTGGTGAAGGGTGGACCGAGTACGTGGATGATGGAAAGTTGCTTGCTCTACTTACATCATGCGGCAGCAATGCCCAGCCTCTCGATCTGGTAGTGCTGCTTCGCGAGCTTGAGCGCCGACAGCGCCACATGCCCGGCACCGTGCTGCCCACTGCGCCAGACCCTGAGGGCCGCCCTGTGTCTGCTCTCACTTCCTGGCTGCCATTGCCACAACCTGTTGGCGATGAGCGTCTTGATGTGATTTCTGGCAGTTCGGGTCAATTTACGGGTGTGCTGCTGACTGTATTCCTTGCCTGCTGCTAACCGAGAAACCGTTCGCACTCTCATGGCATGACGTCCAAGTTCCTGGTTTTCTGCAACACCGCAGGACTCTGCCTTGCCCATGGGAAGAGTGCTGCCCTCGCTGTGTATGACGAGGTCTGCATCCGGTGTACCTGGAAGTGGACAACAAGATGCGTGCAGGGACATTCTCTGACAAGACAGCACGGATTATCGAGATGGCAGACATTGCCAACTATAGTGGTGAGATAAGTAAAATTGATGTCGAAGTTAAACCTGCCAAAGTGAGCTCCGCGGGCGAGGTCGTTGAACCTGCAGTCTTCAAGCAGGTGAACATTGGAATCGGCAAGTGCGCTGTCACAGAAGATGGCACGCCAATGAAGGTCAACTCTATGCTAAAAGTGCATCTACTGGCAGAATTGCAGGTGCGTATACAAATAACGCGTTATAATGGCAGCCGTGACAGATTTTCTTGTTTCAGGCGCTTTAGCGGCGCGCAGGTGGCACTTGTATGATCGCTCTGCTTTGAAAAATGGGCGGATCGTAGTGCTGCATCACTAGTGATGTTTCCTGACACCCCACAAATCCAGAAGTTCGGAGTTATGCACGCATTGCATAAATGTACAGGCACGAGGAGATCCACGGCATCTGAAGTCAAAGGCGGCAGAGCTCAAAGCAGAAGTGAAGCTTCAGCGGGACATCCTTGAACCCCATCTCGATTCGTCCCAGCAGCTGGACGGAGCAATTGCCATGAGCCATGTTCAGTCTCTCGTTGCCTCCGGCATGGGTGTGGGGGAGGCCCTGGCGCAGGTCCGACAACGTTTAGGGGCCCAAGCAGTGGTGCGCTCTGCTCGGAGCTCTCCTCTGTGCAAGAAAGGCCATGAGTGGACTGAATGCTCACACCGGGATGAAGAGGGAGAAGATGAATTCCATATACGCAAACAATCAGAGTCTTCTGTGCTGAGATCTTCCGGAGCTGGAATCTGATCCCCCTACCCACAAACTTTCTCCCTGAACTCGTTTGTAGTACTGACAGATTTGTTTCATAGAATGGCGTGTGACTGGGTTGTGCAGGGCAGCATGGGCATGGACGATGTTTCACCGACCAGTGCCGCAGCAGAAGATGGTGCAGACGAAGAGCAGCCTGAGGGAGACGAGCAAGAAGATGAGTTTGGAATCATTCTGAGTACACGAGTCATCGTCACCGAGTACACAGACTGGCAGCAAGTTCTTCGAAAGCACACCACCTACGGCCAACTCAGCATAGAGGAGCGACAAGCGTACAGGACAATGGAGAAGTACACTTCACCTGGAAGCAACACAATGTCAGCCAACAGCCGCCGTAAAGAGGCTCTGGAGACTGTGATGGACGACGCACAGGCACAGCTGGAAAGCAGCAGCGGCTGGCAGCAGGAAGCTGTGTCCAACAGTGGCCTGCTGAGCCAGTTCGAGGGAGACCTTCATCTGGGAGAAGGCGACGAAGGTGAAACCAGTCTGTCTGACGGCGTGGGGGCGCCCCACGAGGACTCGAGTGGCCTCATGATGGCTGCTGGTGATGCCGAGGACAGCCCTGGTGTGCTGAACCTCGAGGCAGAGGACGACACTGATGAGGAGGTGCAGTCTGAGGAGGACGATGACGGCACGCCTGCAGAAGACGATGGGAGGGTGGAAGCATCTGGTGAAGAGAGGGGCTCTGGGGACGAAAGTGATTCTGTTCACGGAGTCCTGTTGGATGTACGCACCCTTGCACACATATCTCTGAGCGATATGAGCTCACGTGCTGTCATTGCATGCCATGGGTTAGCATGCCTACATGCATGGCTGCAAGAATGCTGGTAGCTGATGTGTGATCTAATGAGAGTGTACAGGATGGGGAGTTGGATGGCGAAGCAGAAGAAGACTCTGAAGAGGACACCGAAGAGGACCCCGAAGAGGACCCCGAAGAGTCCAACACTCTCTTGGACCTCACTGGCATTACAAACGATTCAGCAGGGGTTGAGGTTGTGATCGAGTGCCTGCGGTGTGCGCGGCGCATTGGCCTGGTCATCTCCCGAGGAGACTTTGAGAACACCCTCGCTGCAGCAAGCATCCTCAAGCACTCACAAGTACGTTGCCCACTACACGTGTAGTGTGTATGATTCTGCTGCGAGGGTCGATGATGCATACATTCTCATGCCAGTTCACAGCTGGTACTGAATCATACCTGTGGGTCGATCGATAGGGCTGAGACCTGATTGCGTTTGTTTATGTGTATGTGCGGCGTCTATGTGTGTCTTTTCAATTTTTATAGTGCTGTGTGATACAAGCTTTGGTGCAGTACATCGTATCGCTGCATGGATGGGCTATAGAGCAAGCCACGGAGGTGCTCACTGCTGCGGAACTGGATGGCGCAGATGCTGCAACAGTGCGCACTTTCACAGGAGAGTTTTGCGAGATGGCAAGGAAAGCACTTCTCAGCACAGCGTATCCATCTGCGGCTGTGACAAAGTTGATGGAGAATGAGAAGGGTTTGTCAGTATGATGAGACACGAGGGCATGCTTGACGTCTTGCAGTACAACAAGGGCTGAATTGGTGTAGTCAGCGAGTCGTAGCTTTGGTTTTGCAAAACTTGGTTTTGTCGTTTGCGTTGTCAGCTTTCAAGTCTTCTGTAGCCAGTTGCAGGCGTGATGCTTGTGCATGTCCATGTAGTAGTAGTAGCTCATGTCGACAAACGGAATTCACAATGTGACCCATGACCGCACGTAAAACGCATGTATTCAAACTGGATCTGATTACAGCATGTTCGTGTACCAAATCTGTTTGGCAGTGCACTTCCACCGGTGGCCGAATGCGACCAGTTGGTCACGTGACCATGATCACCTCCCAGCCACGCTTGTGCCAATCTGCGAGAGTACGCGTACCTTTGAGAGAAGAAACTCACGCCCTGATGCGTGGCGTCCCTCGGAGTGCATTGATTGTTGTGGGTTCGCTACCTGAATTTAGCGTTACTTTCGTTTTTCTCATCAGCAAGAACAATGCCGCTACTAGGGGCTCTCAGCGGGGCAAGGTCATTCTTCGGCTCACGTCTTGTGCCTCAGCAACGAACGCCTACAGTTGCTGTGCGTAGCGCTGCCGTGACGGTGGAGGCAAAGCGTATCTGTGATGTGACAGGCAAGAAGCGCAACAAAGCAAACAAAGTGTGCTTCTCGAACAAAAAGAGCCGCACGTTTCAAGAAGTAAATCTTCAGGTAAGCATGTTCCCTCAACTTGGTGTGCTTGTAAGGCGTAACCCTGGTAGCCTGTTTTGCTGGGCACATGTCGGCGACGGCTTTGACATGTGTTCGCTTCCGAGCAGAAAAAGAAGCTGTTTTGGGAGAAGGAGCAGCGGTGGATTTCTTTGAAGCTCTCAGTGAAGGCTATGCGCACAATCAAGAAGAAGGGGCTCGATACTGTGGCTGAGGAGAATGGATTAGACTTGTACTCTCTTCCGTACAGGGATGTTTCCGAGAACCGCCTACAGTGGAAGGCCTCCAACCCATCAAGGCCACCAATGCCAAAGAACCCCAGGTTTGTCCTTCATCAGGCAAAGATGTTCCCAGCAGCTGCGCTTGTACAGAATGCTCTTATTACATATGCATAGCATGTCTCATGCTGCAGGGCGATGAAGAACCCAGAACGCCTTGCAGCTTCTAAGAAGACTCCTCTAGTTGCACAGTATTGCTATGGCAAGATTGAGTACGTGCGATCGGACGCCGCCCAATGAACACCCTGAATGAGACTAGTGTGGGTCCTGGTAGAGTGGCTCGGGCATCACCTGACCGTTGTCGTGTCCTACACTTGTGTGCAGAATCGCTACATAGGTTCATGTACAGTAGCCAGTACTGGTGACGTGTGACAAATTTTCGGCAATGTAATGGCAACCTGGAAGCTTGCACTGGTGATGGTGTACGGTCAAGGCGTAGTGTTGTCACAATTTATATGTTTCAGCGATATATTTTGTCTACAGATGCACAATTTGATGCGCGTACGCATGAGCTTCGGGTCGGGAGCTGTTTGTTCAAGTGCTTTGCCACACTGTTCACATCCTCCCTCAAATTGCCCCTGGACAGAGAACCCTGCACAGGGATGTTTAAATTCAACATTTTCCACTTCACTCGGGCGGTGTCATGCTTGGGATGTTTCATCTCACTGGTCGATCCACTATGATCACACTCAGATCACCGTGGCCGTGGTGCACCAGAACGTCATGCGGTTCTCAGACGCCAAATCTCAGCCACGGCTCTTTACTCAATACATGCTGAACTTTCAAAGTGTCTGTGTCCGCCGCGATCCAGGAAACATTCCTGTGCTATAGCTAGAGCGCTCTGCGATACTGTGTCTGAGGGACCCTCTCCAAGGATAATTCTCGCACTGTCTTTTTGCTGCATCAGATCCCGAGTATATCTGGAGCTGTCCACGATTGAAAGCACCCTCACCCAACTGTCGCATCGCGCATGCCATTGTCCGTTGCTGCCATGCTCGTCATTGCTCGTCGCCGTTCATCTGACACACTGTGTTTATGTCCCGCAACTTTGAAGGAGTCTTCTAACAATAGAACATCTTGAACGTCATGGATGCTCAAGATGACGAGGCCCTGGCCCGGGAGCTGCACCGGGAGCTGAATGTGGGCCCACGCAGGCGCCAACGGCGCCCTCCTCCACCTCCCCGCAAGCGGGAAGCTCAAGGAAGGAGTACGTGTCCATACAGTACCTCATGCTCAGCGCCGTCAGCTCTTGATAAGGAGCGTGAGAGCAATGTCTCTTGTTGTGCAGGAGAGAGGCCTGATGCAGAGTCAACTGACGACGGGTCAACTACAGAGGACAGTGACGATTTCTCTACTCGTATGCCGCAAAAATCTGTGCCGGGCGCGCCTCAACTGCGCACTGAGGCCGTTGAATCTGGGGCGGATGCTCGGCAACCTGCACATAAACCACCAGCAGCGATGGACAGAAGCGCCACTGCACCGGCCCCGATTCAGCAAAGGCATGATGTGCCGGCTGGTGTGTGTTCAAGTTGCTGTTGACCGAACATGAGTCTTCTCCATTGGCTTTGGTGTTGTCCCTGTGCTTCTTACAGAACACTACTCTGCAGGCGATCGCTCTTCAGGTGATGACCTTTCAGATCGATCAAAGCTTAAGGCGAAATTGCCAGCCACGCCGCTTCCAAGGGCCAAGAGTGCACAGCCCACTTCAGCACGTAAGCACCCGAGTGGTGGTTCGCTTTCCAGCCCTCCCAACAAAAAGCTCAAGCCAGCAGCTCCTACTCCCACCAAATGTAAACTACCCCTCAATGATGCAGCACATCAGCCTAATACATGTGGACAGAGCACAGCAGGCCCGACTGCAGCGCCCAAGAGACCCGTAGCACCTCAGCTGCCAGTGCAGCCTCCAGCGACTGCGGTAGCTGCGGGTAACGTGCTGAAACCCTCAAAGCAGCCGTCCACGTCCCCAGAAAAGTCAGCCGCACCGCTGCCGCTTGTTTTCAAGGGCCCTGGTGTTGTGCATCCGCAGCGCACAGGTGCCACCAAAGCAGCAGATGTGCCTGGATCAGGTGCAGGTGCAGCGCTACAGATCGAACCTCTTCACCTGAAGCGCGACATGCTACCATCCGCGGCGAAGAATGTCGGGGATCCTAAAGTTCTTAATCAGCCACTGTCAGCGCGCACGCAGACTGTTGTGCCAGTGCAAGCCAGCCAGGCAGCAGTAAAGGCGCCTCCTGCCGCATGTGACACCAGCACAGCGCAGCCTGCTCCATCAGGGCTGCCGCTTGCGCCCTTCACGCAGCCAGATGTGGCCGCAGCCTCAGTGAATGCTGCCGCCAGGTTGGCACCAGGAAGTGTCAAAAGTGAGAAATCCGAATGCACGCCTGCCAAAGCAGACAAGTCACCACGTAAGGTGGTCAGAACACCCGCCAAGGCGGAGCCAAGCACAAGAGCCGCAGTACCACAAAGTGATGCAGTGCGCTCCTCGCATCGCCCTTGCGGCGGCTTGCTCTGTCCAGCTGCATCGCCTTAGTTGGTACCAGTTTGCTATGAGCGCAGTGTCATGAACCGTTGAACTCGTTATTCGAGCACCTATATGCTGACTTTGCAGCGTGGCGTTGAGATCGCAGCGCTGAGGCCTCCTGCGCAGCCACCTACTGGCATGGCGCTGGCCAGCCCTCAAGACCGACCCCCACAGGCCAGAGCCACGGTGCCGCTCCACCAGTCCTTGCAACTTTGTGTTTGACGCTCACACCAGATGCACGCATGCCGGACACGCAGCCGCGTACATATACCTGATAGAGCACGCAGTACATGATGGTACTGCATGTTGCATCATGTGACACACATGCAGCTGCGCGCTCGGTGTACTTTTGGCACTTTTTGCATCTAAGCCGCAGTTGGTCCTGCAGGATGGCATCCGTGCTGCACAGCCTAGTGCAGAGGACCCAGCGCGCAGGGCTGCGTACGAGTGGCTCAACTCCTTCCCACCAGGTGTGTGTGTATCTTACCAAGGGGGGCATTGTACGTGGATATTTCAGTGGGGGGGGGGGGGGGGGTCCATCTTCGGTCTTGTCGATTTGTAACATGTGGGTTTGTTCTGAAGTGGCCGTGTGTTCCGTGCAGACCATGAGCCTGGCTTCGTGCTCTGTCAGGAAGCTGGCTCTAACTTTTGTGTGTGGCTGGCAACCCAGGACACAGGCAGCAGAGCCGCACTGGGGCGTGCTGTCAGTACACAGTATCCCCTGTGCACAGCTGCTGGAACCAGATGCGAGGATTTCACTGTCACGATGGTGGACATGCGCACAAGCAGGTATTTTCTTTTTTCTCCCAAATCGGAGAAGTCTTCAGAGGAGCATGTCTTGTGGCGGGATGCGCTAGGGAAGACAACTCACATGCTGTTGCATAAGGACACGTGTCCATCGTAGGATGTGGAAGAATAGGGATGCACAGCGCTGGCTGCCTGTGGCACACGTCAGTTGCAAATAATTGTTCTGTGATAACCAGGTGACTGCGATCGGCACCTCACATCACATCTTTGAGTTGTAATGCAGAATTCATCTGCGTCTCGGCCCATGCTCGGGCACACAAGATTACGATGCTCTTGTTGACGTGAAGCAGATGCTTCTGAGCAGTGTGATGGCCTTGAAACCTGTGCTCAATCTAATTATCACTGAGTTGAGTTGTACATCGTCCAAATGCATCTGCCAGGAGAATCAATGCATCTCTAACTAAGGGCCACCAGTCTGACAAAATGCCCAAAACCCAGCACCAACCCCATGTCTCAAGCAGCTCAACAAGTCACTGCCTGCCTTCCCTTGCACCTCATCACTACTGTACATGCCTCTCACAACAAGATACAGCTCTCATCAATCCGTTTCACAAAATAAGGACACCTTGTTGATGCACACTGCAGGTTCAAAACGTTGCGCAAAAACCCAGCACAGGGCACAGACAATCACTGCTCAACCTCCTGTCCCGCCCATACGTATTCTAACTATGCGACAGCATCAGACTGTCTGAACTAGCTCACACGTATCCGCGGTAATTGCGGGTGCGGTAAGAGCAAATCAGCTGTAACATGCTGCACTGCAATTGCCTCAACTGTACCTGACCAGCTTTGCGCTTTATTACAACAAGTTCGCAAAGGTGACGCACTCACTGCTGTAGCTACGCCGTCCTCTGGACTGGCTTCGAACTCGTTAGCAGTGCTACGATCCACCAGCCCTCCGCTGCCCCCACCACTGGTAACGCGGGTGCTGCTAGTGCCAAGAACCACCACAAACTCTTCTCCTTGCGAAGAAATGTCGGAGACAGATTCTTTCTGCTGCCTGGTTGACGTTCGGCAGGCTTTGGATGAGTATATTGGCAATAGTGGGCCGCGGGAAGGCAAGGAGTCCACGCGGTGAATGCGTCGGTACAAAGCAGCAGCAACAGCTACAACGAGTATCAAAATGGGGCATAACGATGTGATTGCTGACCTCATCGCTACTCAAGACCTTTGCCACTGCTCCGATCCGCTCGTAATTCTACACAAATCACACCACAGATAGAAAGCAATTCACCCAACAACTCCTTACATGTGACAAGATACAGGCCAGTACATACGTGAAAGGTTACCGCACGTGTAGACCTCGGCGTCAGCTGAATGTAACACTCGATGTTGCCCTCGTCAAGCCCATAGTGGCATGACCTTCCGCACTGATAGAACGAATTGATCACACTTGATGTGCACACAAGTTCTGACGCCTGTCCGACAGTTAAAAGTGGTCTACAGGACTCGGGAGTGTTGGCAATCAAGTCCAGATTGCTGCGAAGCGTGTCAAGAAGCTGTGCACACAACAATGCTGCGCAGAGCTAATCCTATTTGGCATACTGAACACGATATCTATTCTTGTTGCCTTGCCAGGCTTTGCTCAGATCTGAGTTGCCAGCTGCAGTTCACAACGTCGTAAGAGTAGCGAAGTTGGCGAACAGGATATATATCGCGTGTCCCAACCCACACAACACTGCAAGAACAACGAGGCTCTGTGGTTCCCGCACTAAGTTCGCTTACTTCTAGTGCCTGTTCGCACTTGCGTTAAGGCGATTGCTAACAGTTTTTAATCGCTCATGACCATGCATGGGTTAGCAAAAAAATTCATGTAATTACATAACAGCCGCAGCTGCGCCCGTGGTGTCGATGCTGCAGCATCGATACTACACACGAACCCTCTCGTGCATGCATGTTCATGTTACGAACCTTATAAGGGCTTAGGAGCGGATCCCGAGAACACTGGAACCGTGTGGCGCGTAACCAGTGATCATGATTACGCGTCATGCCGTGACCACTGCCCCGCCCCTCTATTTCTGTTCTGGTTCGCTAGTTCCTTGGCCTCGAGAGGCCTCGCCCACTGTTCAACATGCAGTTTTGATGCTCTCCGCCCTCTGCTCCAATTCTCCAGTCCTGTCGATGTCATGTACATACATATATTTACAAACCTGAAAGGTAGTAAATAGGCATGAACCCAAATAGCCAAAATCAACGAACACAAAACATCCACCACT
>JAUMHD010028510.1:0-30296 GCA_032359135.1 Ulvella scutata
GTTGTTGTTGTTGTTGTTGTTGTTGTTGTTGTTGTTGTTGTTGTTGTTGTTGTTGTTGTTGTTGTTGTTGTTGTTGTATGGCATGCCTCCAGTCTCCACATGCGCTCGCTCGTTCAATTAGTCAATGCGTTGCATCCTTCTGGCCCACCACACTCACACCCAGCACCATTGGCTGCTGACAACCGAGCACACTTCCACTCGATAAGCAAACACACTTCTCTTATTTATAGTAAACGTTCTGTCTGTGATACATGCTTAGAGTGATAAAACAGTAGCGGGGAGCTGCAGTGGCACTAAATTGCAAGTGCAGCATGGCAGAGGGGCAAAGGCAGGCCGGCATCCTACATGTGCTTGATGCTCACAGCCTGGTCCCGGAGGTTGTGGAACGTGCGCTCGCCTTGAAGGGCATCGATGTGGATAGTCATAACATCGCTGAGCGCAAAAGGATCAGTGAGTACAGATGGTGCGGCCTCTGCAAGAGCTTCATGGTGATGCAGAAGGCTACAGCACATGCCACTGCACACATGGAGCAGTACGGCGCATGCTCGGCCCCTGGTCTGCTGGAGCTCCAGCAGGCCGTCTCCGAGAACCTGGATGTGCCCTTGAGGCACGACTTTATGCTGGTTTCCATGGCCTCTCACAACACAAGAATGTGGTTATGCACATCCATTACCCCGTGTATCATTAACATTGTACTAAGCAAGCAGGCCGTGGGCGGCACGCCCTTCGCCGCGAGAAGAGTTCAGAAGGAAAAATACTTCGCCTACTAAATAGTTACATATACAAGGTTTCGCGCGCTTCGCGCGACTCAGCCCCTTAGTGTGCAAAGAAAAGCTTCCGCTTTTATATGCATTTGATTCTGCATGCTGTAAGTGTGCGTGTATGTATGTAGATGTTGAACAGACATCACGTCTCGTCACCATCGAATAGAGACGTCTCGTATAGATTGAACCGACACCACGTCTCGTATGCATTGAACCGACACCACGTCTCGTATATATTGAACCGACAGCACGTCTCGTATAGATTGAACCGACACCACGTCACGTATAGACTGAAGATCACCAGCAAGGCAAGGGCAACATGTCCTGGTATCTCAGAGTTGGGTATTCGTTTATGTTTCTGTTTTGACGTGTGCATTTTCGAATTGTCCATGGCTCCGCGTGCACAGTGAAGACGGTGCCTAACGGCAATTGCAAGGAATGCATCACCGTACGAAAACGATCCAGAGACAGGTCTCAAACAGTACAAAATGATGGTTATATATGCTTGCAGCTGCAGTTCAATCTGTTGAGCTCTCCAGAGCATCGCACGAGCTTTGTACTTGGCAACACGAATGTGAAGCAGCTTGCGGCCAAATATTGAGTGTGTGCACATCTTCAGAACATTTCAAAGATATTCCCAGGAGCTGTGGTGCAGCGGTGCATTGTGCTGACACTGTATTGCTGGACAAAGTTTGAGACCCGGTCTTCAACGTAGCCAAAGGAAGCGCTTGCAAACTTTGACGTCGCTTCGACACAAATATATATAATGGTACGTGTCCATACTCGGTATCACACACACTTCCCTGCGTCGTACACGTCGTAGCTGCCATCATGATCCACCAAACTCACGCAACGATAGCCACGTACAGCCTAGTCGAACACGCCGCAGCTCAAGCCCAAAAGCAGCAGGATGGTGTATGTTGCTTAAGTTTGCAATTAACCTGCGTGTGGTTGCGGGGATCCGCAGAAACGCCAGAAGAGCAGGAATAATTATATATATATATATATATGTAGATAGCTATAGTGAACGTTGTTAAGGCAACACCACAGCATGCTGCACAGGCGCTGGCTGGCTGGCTACGCAGACCACTGTCCCCGCTGAGCGGGGAAGACCACCAGGTCACTCCTCCAGCGCAGCTCGTGCTTCGCACAGCGCGCCTTCAAGCCGTCAAGCGACCCCTCCGTGTTCTCCCAGACACTGCACGGCCGAAGACGTGCATGCTGGGCCTTCGCTGCCTCTCCCAGATCTAGAGGAGTGGCCTTCGCCGATCCCCCCAGATGTGGAGGAACTGCCCATGCCCCCCCCCCAGATGTGGAGGAGCTACCCACGCCCCCCCCCCCGAGCTGTGGAAGAGTTACCCATGCCCCCCCAGGCCGCTAGCAGCCGAGCTCCCCCCCACGTGCAGACGACACTCTCTTTTGGGCCACAGGGGGGGGTCGTGCTGCAGCTGGTGCACACCCAGGATGCAGCACCCAAGCCTAGGCCTGCCTCTCCCCGCCCCGAGCCAGTCATCAAAACAAAGGCTATATACCAGCTCCTTGAACCCGAAAAGGACCACAAGGAGAGGCTGGGGCACAGTAGCGGGCAAGGCCTTCCTGCACCTGAGACGCCTCTGGGAGAAGAGGTCGAGGACGGTCAGGTGCAGGTGCAAGTGGGGAGATATCAAGAAGACATCGACGCCTTTTTGGATCGATGTGCCTTGGAGCGTGAGGATGAAAATGGGGCCACCGACGGGCTGTCAGAAAGCCTGGACGATGATGACGCCAGCGCTGGGGCAGCTCTGGACACCGACCTTGACTATGGCGTGGATCCAACGGACCTGGACGCAGAGCTGCCCCAATTACAACCCCCCCCACCAAAACCTCTGACTGCAAAGCAAGTCACAGACCTGCTGCAAATGATAACCCAGGGCCGGTACAGAGGCGGTAACCAGGAAGCAGCATGGGACGAAGGTGAGTAAATTCAAAGTTGGAAATCTATAGTTTAGGCTGAAACTTGCAGTTTTCCCTAAATCTAGTCTGGTACACCAGCAACTGCGTAATACCTGCAGAGGCTGTGCAGATGTGGAAGAGGATCAGAGGCTAGGAGATGGGCTTGAACCGGACGTTGCAGATGATGTCGACGAGGAAGCCTTCAAGGACCTGGATAAGCTGCTAACACCGCTGTGGAAGATAGGAGAGGAGCACTCCCATGTGAGTGCATTGCAGGTGCTTGCCACCTGCCTGCTCTGTTCTACCAGGTACACGTACGCCTGTACACACTACTATAAACAAAAGTGTTTTGTGCAATAATCTGTGTAGCAGCACCCCCGAGTGCCTGTGTACTGGTGTTTGCGCTGCATGGGCCTGATTTCTCCTCACACCACCGACATTCCATGCACCCCACGGGGGGCATGCATGGGGCAGCCAGTGAGTGTCGTAACAAGTCAGTACCATAAACAGGTAATTACAAAGAAACGAAACTGACGCTTCTTATGATACACAGCATTGCCTGTCCTGGTCAGTCACCCACCCACGCATATGTACATGACCACAATATTAATCACAGCACTGATCAATCACAATCACAGCCCTGATCAGTCACAATCACAGCACTGATCGGGGCCATAACTACACTCCAGCAGCGCTCGCTTACAGTTTCCACGCAAGCATGCATGCGCAGGCAGCAAAGCTCCTAGCAGCCATGAAGGAGCGCCACAAGCTCAGCCCTCACCGATATCCTGCAGCTCCTCCGCCTGCTCTTGCCTCCCAACATCCTCCCCAGCAGTGTGTACCTGCTGAGGAAGCTTCTCCGCGCCGTGCTAGCGCATGCACTTGGGGGCGATGGCAACTCGGGCTGCACGCATCCCTGTGTGCCCCAGTCCAGCCTGCCAGCACACCCAAGTGGAGCCGGAGGAGGAGGTGTGCCCAGCTGCTTGGAGCCCACCCGGAAGAGGGATACGAGGGGTAACCTGCAGCCACCAGCTTTGCTCACGTACCTAGGTGTGAACCAGGGGTGTCGCATCATGCTCATGAGTAGGATGGCATGCACAGGCATCCGCCTGTTTGACCCAGGCGACGTGGTTACACAGCGACATACCTACTTTGCCACCAAAGCGTCAGTGCGACTGTGCAAGACATTCATTCCAGGCTACCAGAGCATGCCTACCGAGCAGAAGCTAGACCGAAAGGTCCGCTTCCTCAAGACAGGACAGGCGTGTAGTGGGAAGGAGTGGGCTGAGCTCATGGAAAGGGTCCGCGCAGGAGAGGCCCTAGAAACTCTACTGCTCCTGGTGGAGTCAGGGTGCGACGCATTCCAGCCCTTTAGGCGGCGGGTGCACGGTACCTGGATCCATGGATTCCGCTGCATTTGCATCTATCCAGGCATGCTGGGCAAGTCCTGGTTTGAGGTGATCTCATGCATCTGCGATAGTGCAGTGGAGAGCAAGTGCGCACACCTGAACTTTGCGCTGGATGCACAGCAGCTCAAGCAGCTGCATCACATGCCAGCTAATGACAGGGTCCTCCACACAGGTGTGATGCTCAGCCTTATGTGCATGCTCGCTCTCTGTATATGTAGGATGCTCACTCCTATTTATATGAGGACACATATTTTAGTGTTTATTTATATAAGTAGATATTTATTTATTATTGACATATGTATGTATATGGGGACACATATTTGTACTGCAGGCGTTCACAAGGCACCCATGACCATGCGTATGTGGGTCTGAAGGAAAGAAAGGGAGCGGATTGTGAAGGTGGGCGTGTTTGTAATCTGCTCAGGGCAGCAGAAAGACCAGCCCATGCGTGCAGTCACGAACCGCCTCGTGGGGCACAGTGCCAAGGGGGGTGCGACGAGTGTGGCATCGTACATGCTCCGAAGAAGGGGGGGTACGTGGGGTACTTGCATGCGACCGACCATCACATGGTCAGAACAGACGGGCAGACCCACACCCTGGTAAGCGCCTGGTCGGCGACAGGGAAGACCGATGGCCGAATGAAGCGCCCATTTGCTGATCAGCCAGCCAACATGCCCCCCACCTTTCTGACTGGGGAGACAATGGAGGCCAGGGACAGGCACTTCGAGCGCCGTGAGGCGCAGATCAGAGCTGCAGCCAATAAACATGAAAGCTTGGAGTCAGTGAATGAAAAAGTGAAGCAGATGCACATGGACGAGGATAGCAAGGGGCTGAACGAGTTCAGCAGGGCTGGCCAGTACTACTGGGATTGCCAGCTCATGTCACCCGTGACCATGTACCACTGTGGGCCGCTGGGTGAACTCAACCGCTGCCCGAAAAAATGGATAGAGTGGATGGATGGGTCGAAGGGTGTGCTGTCATTTGACAGGCCCAAGGACACAAAAGCATTGCTAAAGGCACGGCTGGCGCATGTGGTGTTGAGGAACAAACCTGACTGTATCATGGTGGACTGGACCCGCCTGCTGGGCAGCATGTCAAGGTTTGAGGTCCAGCTGGTGTTTGAGGTGGGCGTTCCGTACTTTGTGCACGACTTGAGGCAGCGGGGTGTGCCCGAAGCAGCCACCTGCATGTAGCTGCTGCTGCAGCATGGCCTCATCAAGATGCTCAGGGTGGAGGAAGGCTCATATGACTGGGAGGCGTACACCACCTCCATACGGGACGCCAGAGCAGCGCTGGCTGCTTGTGCAGCTATAGCAGAGTTCTACTCGTCCTCTAACCCCAAGGAATTCGGCTTCACTTGGAAGCTGCACAAGCTGGTGGCACATGCAATACATAAAATTCTAGACAGGGACCACCCACTGAGTGGCAGCGACGTCTGGGTTGAGCGCATGTTGCGACAGGGTGCCTGCATGTTGATAAGGTGTGCCAGACACCCCTGTGCTCGGATGCGTGTGATGCGTGTGTGCGATGTGTCCAGTTGCATGCAAACTTAAAGCAGGTGGGGTGCTTCGAACACCCGACATCCCCAGCGCTACAGGGACGCATGGGGCGCTCTACCACTGAGCTACACACGACTGTTGTTGCTGCAGGGAGAAGGTAGGGGGCTCACCAGAGAACGCGCTCCAGCTGGGACACATAGACAACCACTGCACGCAGGCATGTGACATGCTACTGCATGAGCTCAATCAAGATTCTGATGCCCCCGCAGCAGGGCAAGGCCCACGGCTGCCAGCAGCTTGCACGATGGACGATGTAAAGGCATTCAACGCTGCGGCAAGAAGGCCCGCGGCCAGGCGGCCAGCGGGCGGGGCCAGGAGGGCGCCAGTGCCCCAGGTGCCCGACACACTCGGCACGGAGGAGAGAGGAGAAGGCGAGTGCACTGTCTTCTTGGGCAAGCCCCTGTCCAAGCCTGCCGGACAGCAGCTGCTGGATTTCCAGAACGCCGTGGGATTCTTCCTCTACACAAGAAGCGCAAGAAACGCAGGGAATGCATGGTCGCGCATAGTAGCCTGGCAACCAGGAGAGCAGGTTATCGCAGAAAGGGGAGGCTGCTCCCAGGCACGGGAGGATGTCAACACGTTTCACCTCGCGTCGCTGTTTCGGTACCAGAAGTTTGCCAGGTGCAACCTCTACGACGAGTCCCTGGTCACCAGCAACGCAAACAATCAGCAGAAGACTCGCGACAACAGATGGGTGATGTTCAGTGCTCATGTGAACAGGTGGGGTCCTGTCATGCCATGCGGTGTATACTCGTCAATTGGCAAGCAAGATAGAGCTATGTAGCGGGTCAAGCTGGTACGTGGGAGACTGTGACTTGAAAACTGGCTGCGCTTGCAGGAACAGCAGGGACTCTGCGACATGTGTGGGGAGAGTGGCCTACTTCGTGATTTGCACTATCGCAAACGACGCAGCAGCTGAGGATGCCCGCAGACTAGGGATCAGCACACAGACGCAGAGGTTCGCGATGGTGGACACGTGGGTAGCGACTGACGTGCAGAAGGGCATCGACCCCAAGGTTGATGCTGACAGTGACTGGGTTCGGGAGGTAGCCAAGGCCCTGGTGGCGTCTGACGTGTTACCAAAGGGAACGTCAGCGAAAGGCCAGCTACAGAGACTGCTGGACAAAGTGCGACGAGAAAGCACGGTCCTGGGGATCAAGGGCGAAGCAGTGCAGATCCGCAGCCAAAACACAGGCACTGCGCTCAAGAGGCTGGCAGTACCTGTGAGTGACCAGCCCAGATGCATCACAATGTACAGTGCACAGTCAGAAGAACAGTTGCAGATAGACAGCTGCGACGGCATGTTCAGTGTGTTCCCACAGGTCATGGCTGACCCCAGAAGAGCCCCTGTCAAGCTCAGGCCAGGGGCCAGGAGCCCTGGCCTGCGCAAGTACAAATGCTACTTCATGCATACATTCAGCAAGTCCAACAGCGAGCTGTGAGTGCGTAGAGTGCAGTGCAGAGGGATTTGTGCTTGACGCAGAGGGATTTGTGCTAGTCTGCTTCCTATAGCGTCTAAGATCTCTACAGAACGGCAATGCTACAGGCCTGGGTGTGCACTGGGAGTGTAATTTCGTTGCACGTTCTATAAGTATGATCTCTCGAGGTTCGCTGACAAGCAGCAATGCCTGGGACTCAGCAGCAGTGGTGTGCCCTTGTGGCAGATGGCCTCAGAACTACGGGCAGCGGCGAAAACGAGCACGGCAGGCGCCATTGAAACGTACCAGTTTTGCTTCCTGCCTGTGCGCCAGCTTGCCATGGCTGTGCTGGTGACTGTATCCCTGCCCTGCACCTGGTGCTCACCTGCGCAAGCTAAACGCAAACCAAACACGGAGAATGACGGCACTTACAACATGCTACCGAGCAGAAATCTCCTGAGGCCCTCGTAGGAAAGGGGGGGTACTGTATGGGTAAATGTCCCTGTTTCCCACCTTTCCCCTTCAGTGGAAAGGTGGAATCCATGATCCTGGAGCCGGGGCCTCAGGAGGCCCTCGTAGGACAGGGGGGGTACTGTATGTGTGAATGGCCCTGCTTCCCACCATTCCCCTTAAGTGGAAAGGTGGAAAGGACGAAAGGTGGAATCCATGATCCAGGGGGCGGTGCCTCAGGAGGCCCTCGTAGGAAAGGGGGGGTACTGTATGGGTGAATGGCCCTGTTTCCCACCTTTCCCCTTAAGTGGAAAGGGGGAATGGGGGAAAGGTGGAATCCATGTTTCAAGGGCCGGGGCCTTAGGAGGTCCTCGTAGGAGAGGGGGGGTACTGTATAGGTCAATGGCCCTGTTTCCCACCTTTCCCCTTAAATGGAAAGGGGGAATCCATGATCCAGGGGCCGGGGCCTCAGGAGGTCCTCGTAGGAGAGGAGGGGTACTGTATATGTCAATGGCCATGTTTCCCACCTTTCCCCTTCAGTGGAAAGGCGGAAAGGTGGAATCCATGATCCAGGGGTCGGGGCCTCAGGAGGTCCTCGTAGGAGAGGAGGGGTACTCTATGAAAAAATGGCCCTGTTTCCCACCTTTCTCCCTTTCCCCTTAAGTGGAAAAGCGGAAGGGACGAAAGGTGGAATCCATGATCCACGGGCCGGGGTTATTAGGAGGCCCTCGTAGGAAAGGGGGGGTACTGTATGGGTGAATGGCCCTGTTTCCCACCTTTCCCCTTCAGCGGAAAGGTGGAATCCATGATCCAGGGGCCGGGGCCTCAGGAGGCCCTCGTAGGAAAGGGGGGGGCACTGTATGGGTAAATGGCCCTGTTTCCCACCTTTCCACGTAAGGGGAAAGGTGGTGTCCCTGGGCCTATGAAGGGGTAATATAGGCCCCTATGCCCTTAGGCACGTTTTTTGAACATCTCAGTCAAGTCGCCAAGAGAGCACAAAATCACGTCAACTGCAAGAAAGAAATGTCAGGATGATGTACTAGGAGGCTTTCGTATACCTGTGAAGGCATAGACAGAATGCGGTCATAGTTCATGGTGCTGGGAAGAATTCGACTGGAGAGTCCCTGACCTTTGCACGCTGCAAGTACCAGGTTCAGCCGATAGTGTACAACGATGCATCTGAAAATCTGTACGTGGTTATGAGTCGCAGCAAGCACACTTACGAATGTGGTGTCATCTGTGACTGGTTCGGGGGAGTTTTCTGTGAAGAAGGTGGTGTCTACAGAGCTAAGAACGTTCATTGCTGAGCAACACAAGATTGGTGTACCTGCTGCTCGAATTCACCAGAGTGCGTTAATCTTGTTCCATTTTCGAGGAGGCCAATTGAGAACCGAATATAACACAGTTGTGTGCCTTCAGAGTGCATCATGAAGATAGCAGGAGCTCATGGTGTCGCCCACCTGTCCCAAGAAGAACGGTTTGAGAAGCTTGCAGAGATTGCCCTACCTGAACTGGCTGCTATCGATATGAAGCTGATACGAAACATTATTACAAAGCATGACAACCAGGTCTGGAGGCTTCATGCAAAGGAGACTCTCTCAATCTCTCTCAGAGTGTGCCCCCACATCTTCATTTGCACACACTAGTGGTGACGTTTATTGTTGTGCATAACATTGCTCGTTGATTTAGCGTATCTATGAACTGCACTATCATCTTGATGGCCAGGGGGACTTTGAGCCAATTTTCGCAGCAAAACCAGTGCTCACAGGTGATGTGATCATCGTACTGTGCTCGCCCACGATGAGAAATTGGGCCCGCAAATATTCGCATGCTCGTGTACTTGTAATGGATTCAACCTTTGGGTTGAACAGGCATGGCTATAGCGTGTTTGCCATCATGGCTGTTGGCGACCAGCGCCAGGGTGTACCTGTCTGCTTCATGATTACGAAGACTGAGGACGCTGACTGCATGCAGAGAGCATTAGAACAGTTCGTCAGCTTCCTGGATAAAGGTACTGCTGAGGGTGAACCCAAGATCAGGCCCTGTACTGTCTTGACAGATGATAGCAAGTCGGAGAATTTGGCACTCAGGTTCGCATTCCCCTGCTCCACCTTACATTGAATCACAGTTAGTACTTCCATGTTGAACTGACAGAGCAGTGACTGATAGAACAGTGCGTATTCTTACCTTTGATTCGTCCATGCTTGCAGACCTACAACGTGTAGTACTAACTTGTTCCAGTGCTGTAGTCGAGTGTTCCCGCATGCCAGACAGGCTCTTTGTGCGTACCATGTGAGAGCAGCCATCCAGAAAGGGCTGCAACAGCGGCTTAAAGGGAGACCTGCTGCTAAAGAAAGTGCATATAAGAAGTTCGAGGCCTTTGTGGAGAGCATACTGTACATGCGCCATGCTTCAGATGAAGCTGCAACCCTTGCAAAAGCTAAAGAGCAGATGAGCCTATTCAAAGAAAAGTGAGTTCTTGCAGAACCTGGAAAACAGAATGCCGCTGTTCTTTTCCCTCAGTCATTCGATTTGGCATGCGCAGGTGGCAGCTCAGTCAGCCAAAAGGCACTGAGTACATAGTCGGCTACTGGGGTGGAAAAGTGGGTGCACAACACACCTATTTTACTCTAGGAGTGTGCTTCTGCAATCTCAGCTTGAATTTTGAACACAGTTGGCTCATCGTGCAGAAAAATGGTGCCAGGGCATCATGTACTTCCGAAATTACTGTGGTCACACCACCACCGGCATCAACGAGTCATTCAACAACACAACGAAGAACACGCTGGATCGTCTGGGGGGTAATAAACACTGTTGGCGCCTGGATTGTCTGTCCCATCGTCTGATGTTCACTGTGGTACCCCTTCATCACCAGAAGGAGACACTGGCCGTCAACGGTGTGAATTGTAGACTTTGTGGAGCATGATCCCTTTCAGTGCAAGATATGCACTTCGCTCTGTCCATCTTCAGGGCCAAGGGGCACGCTTCCTTCACAACAGGTGTTGTGCAGGAGTCAGCAACAACACAAAGCTTGCACAAGACGCCTTGAGTGCATACAACGGTGCAGCTAAGGCTCTTGGGAAAAGATCTACTTCCGAGCTCGTGATTCTGTTTCAAGAAGGTTAAGGTGCAGCCATGTGTGCCACAGTAACGGTGGATGGTACAGACAGCACCTTGGTTGACGTTCTCCACAACTGGGCATGCTGCTCCTGTGGCCGCTCCACACAAGGGCAGATCTGCCGACATCATGTGTTGGTTCTGATGCATGCTTTTCCAGGCGTGAGCCCGACCCAACTCAGTAACCAGCTTCTGCTACTTGGTGGCAGGAAGTTTGGTGCGTTGGGTTGCTGCTATCCAGGGACAGGGGGGATGCAGCCTCTTTGTGACAAGCTTCAGCAAGACATAAGATCCTCAAGATGCAACGCAGCCCGCATCAGTCCCTCAAGCTGCAGACATTGCACAAGATGTTCCAGAAGAAGCTTATGGCATTGTACCAGCTGTTACCCAGTCATTGAAGAACAGTGTGTCAGCTGCTCCCAATCCAGCATTGTGCAAGCTGTTGTCAATTCAGCAAGCAGGAGTCTGAGCGCACCAGGTGTTCATGGTCCAGTACTCAGCAGTGCCCCAGCTGCCACCAATCTATCACTCAGCAGTGTGCCAGTTGGAGCTGAACCCACTCATGCACGCAGCAGTGTGCCAGTCGTCAACAAGACATCCACCCACCCAGCCAGTCATGCACCAACTGTTGCCACTGCCACCCCCTCCAAAAGATGCAGAGATAGGGGCGCAGACGAGGAGCAGCGTGCCTTGAGCCAAGGAATACAGTTGATGATAGATCCAAGCTGTCCATCTCCACCGCGCCAGTTAATACATGCTATCGTCGAAAAAGCAGCAACAGCAGTCAAGAAAATGTGCATGAAGTACAACAGTGGCCAGTTGAGTGAGAAAATGGACTCAGATGATCGGATTGATCAGATTGATCAGATTGAGAGCCGTGATGACCACACCTACGAGCCTTACAAGCCTCCTCAAAGGATGAAGAGTGCCAACAGACATGCAGAAAGCTCTCAATGCTAGGAAAAAGCCGCATGACTTCCGCGAGCGTAGCGCGCAGTGGATTGCCAAGCTGGGAAACACTTCTGCTAAGGAGCGCATGTCGCAGAACGAGGGTGTAGATTGAGTGCAAGGGTTCCTTTTTGTCAATGCCATGTGAGTATGGATGCAGGTGTCCCACGAGGGTTTCATTTGTCTCGCACTAAGGCATGTTCCTGTACAAGAGCAATCCATGTGTTGTTCCAAGGTGGCTGTGCAATGAAATGTGCACTGGTTGTAGCCCACGTGTAACTGCAGCTGAACATTCAAGCCGCCAGCCATGATATGCTGAGTGTGTGGAAATAGCAGTCGTTGAGAGACATAAAGAATGCAGCAGAATAATCACAGCATGCCATGTCTCAGAGTACAAGCCAATCCTGTGTGAACACACCAAGCGTTATGATCACTACACGTGCTGCCTCTCTATACTGCTGACTAGTAATGTTGACCTGCAGACACAGACAAATTCATACTGCATCACTGCACCATCATTTAGATGTACAATGCATACAATTGTACCAGCATGGACTTCGATGACCTTGATGCCATGCTGCTGGCGGTGCAAACACTAAGATCCACAGGTACCATCGCACTGTCACATAACAGCCCCAATTAGATATGTAGCTGTATCATGGTGCATATCATGCGTGGAAGCTTCATTCTGTTGATAGACACAGAGTTGGAGCACATACCTCAGCAATTCACTCATATTGCAAGAAAAGCAGCGCTGATACACCCTCACCGATCAATGTGCCGCCTAATTAAGCTTCTATTCTGCTCTTGCATCGCTAGGATGCGCCAATACTGGGCGATCGCGAAGAGGGGCCAAGTCGACCACTTGCACACATCCAACGCGAGAGTACGGCGAAAGAACACCGTCAGAACATGTACAAAAATGTTCTATTTCCCTGATGAGCTTTAGCGGTCAGTTTACAGCTTCGCTAAGTTCAATTCCGCTAAGTGGCGCACAACCTGGAAGGAACACCAGACAGCAGACAAACAGTAATAGTGTGAATGCATCTACATTATCTAACTTGGTGCTTAACTGAAGCGGAGCTTTGAACCAAAGCCATCACACTCACAACTATGTGTGCGATATCGATTTCAAGTTAAGTGCTCGAATTCGTTGGAGTCATTCGGCACGGTACGGAAAGTGCGGAAGGCGCTCCTCTAGGTGCACTCAAGCAATTCTAAATACTATTAAATTGTGATCTGGGTTGTTGTTGGGCTAGTTTTGTTGCCGAGAGCGGTGCAAGTGACGTACGCGGAGCACACAGGTCCACATTACTCGTCCGAGCACCGATTCGCACGCCTCCAAGGGCTAGAGCGCCTAATGTTGATGTTGTGAAGGTCACAAGCGCATTAGTTTTGCAAATAGCGTCTTCCCAGTATACTTTGCGAGTCGTGGCCAGCGGTGCTTCATGCTGTGACAGTAGCTTTATCGGAAGGGAGGCTGAGAGAACATGTCACACGAGCAGCGGAAAAAGCTGCTCATTTCAGGACATCTTCGGTAATGTTTATAGACGAAGTTTTGGGATGCAGGAGGAAGTCCATCTACCTCTGGAGATGTTTTGGGTTTGGACCACTACTACATATTGAATTGGAAGATTGGCCGTGGGGTATATAGTACCTGTAGACATTTCACAGAATGGAGCTTAGTGCTTGGAGAGTGTCTGTCACCATCGCACCGCAATCTTGAGCCATCATCTAAGTTGAGGATGCGCGCGGTGAAGCTGGATGGATATGCTTGGCTACGAATGCACGCCAGACGCTCACCTGCAGACCTTGCTCACTTCAGCGCGTCTGGAGCCGTCTGGAGTACCCCGAGTACTCTTGTAGTGATATGGAGCAGACAAGAACTGTCAGAGATTATGTGGCAGCAGCACTGCTGCAGGCATCGGAAGTGCAAGAGCTGAAGTGCCTGGAGCGTGCCATTGGGTCCCACGCTGGAGTTCCGTCTGTGCACGCACGCACTACTGTTGTCAAGGTTAGACATCTGAACCATGCTGCGTCGTGCTTATGGCAGGATCCTTGTTTACGGTTTGAAAACTTCCAGCGTCGCCTGTTTGCCAGGTGATGGATTTTCATGCCATGTTGTTTCTCTGTGAGCGGATGATCGTGTTTTGATCGAGTTTGTGCACCTCTGCATCAACTTGGAACAACACTCCAGGGCTTCGGATAACCTGAGAGCATGGCATGTTTCGGTGTAAGAGGTGTATGCCGCCTTCTGGAAGCGGCTGTGTGGCACAATGTCCGCGAACATTGCAGCAACAGCCCCATGTTAGAAGCTCGTGAGAAGACTCGTGCATCATCCAAAACACTCGCCCGAAGCACTTCCTGTGGTCAAAGCCATCATGTCCTGACATTCGTCTGATGCCTGGTTCTCTGCGCAAGGATTATCTGCGAATTTTCTCTGCCTTGATTCTCTTGGAACCATAGTGTGGAATTCCCATCTCTCTCATGTCGGCCTAAGATCATGTCACAGTCTGTTAGCAAGCTCGCTGATTGCCTACACCACAGCAGCATCAATTTCCGGGGACCGAAACACGTCTCTGCAGAAATAGTTCTCCTGTTTCTATGCGCGCACCGGCTTTCACAAAAAATTCTACCTGCATTTCTATGTCTGTTGGTCTGGCTCTTCAGTGCTGCGGTTACAATTGCAGGTGGATGGGTTCGTGCGTACAGTAGCATTACCAATGGATCGTTTTTTATTTGGGCCTCTGGGGACACACATTTTAGAAACAATGATTTTTTTGACCCGTTCTCGAACTCAAGGTGGGGGACACGGACTTTTTGTGAAGCCTCCGTTCGTTGTAATTCTTCAAGAAGGGACAGACACGGCATGAAACAATGTTTTGCGGTCCACTGTGCCCTTGTACAGGCACAGGTTATCAGTACAAGCATGTCGTTCTCGAGTGCTGAGCATCCCGTTCAGAAGCAGCTGCCGCCTGCACCTGCAGGTGGTGACGACACTGTAGTGCAGAGTCTTTCTGTAGGTATGTCATGGCGGAGGCCCGGTTCGTTCAGTGGCTCAGCACCCGTGGCAGTAGGTAACGAGACCAGTGATGCAGACTCTGAGCCACGCATTGCAAGCACTTCTGCGCCTCCGCCGGCACCAAGTGACAAGAACTTGTTTTCGTTCTTCAAGAAGTAATAATATTTTCATGAGTCTGGGCCAAATCGCCCGCACAGGGACGGGACATTTGCAAAACAACGATTTCATCTATCCGTTGTCCACACCTACGGGGACGGGACACAGGAATAATTTCTGGCTCGTTCGTTCTTTTTGTTGCTCTGGGGACGGGACTGTCTGTTGGAAAAGTGCGCTGAGGGGACAGACACAACGATCCATTGGCAATACTACGGTATATGTATCGTCGGTGTGGTCCCATGAGTGCATATTTTGCATTCGCCAGGTCAGAACCTCGTCTATGGTTGCATATGAGTATTTTGATTGTCTGTGGTGCGCATTTGTATGCCTAGAGGTCTCCTGCTGCACGGCAAACAAGTAGCCTCGGATGTGTGCTGTCATGAATGTGCGCGCTTGTTCTAAGCACACCTTCGAGCTAAGATATGTGTCTAAAGAGATTTCATACATCATGATCGTCCAGGCATTCGCGTTGTATGTGGACGTCCTTAGGAGTGGAGCTGGTGTTCAGACAGAGAAGAATCGACTCCTCTTCTGATGCAAGCCTTGCGTGGAGGCTGCATTTTTAACCAGTTTTCTTCGTCCGATGAGAGTCTACGGGTCAGATACGGGCACTAGTTGCGGGTCCGATGACTGTGAGTGTGTAGGGATGGATCAATCAGTACACCACATAAGTGGCTCACATGCTAATCAACCATCCAGCCACCGCCAATACGCCAAGAAACTTATTTAGGAATACTCTGCAGTGGGTTGCGGTGATTTGGAGCTATCATTTGCTGTTATGAAAAGGATCGTTCGCTGTAATTTCTGAGTTGTTTTCGGCCTGCTGTGGTGTAGGAAACCTACACATGTGATCTGCCAGGCCCGGATTGTCATGTTCAAGAAGTTTGCCACCTGCTGTGTGGAGATCAGAAAGATGCACATCTGTAGGTGGCCGTTTAGCTCTGTTGTGATGCTGTGCGCGCATTTCCCTGCTTTTTCGTTGCTCCTGCAGTTATTTTTATACGGCTTGCACTTTTATTGTTAAACAGGATGCATGTGAATGCAATGGTACTGCCACAGCCGGTAGTTGGCGATATGTGGTTCAAACAAAGTTTTTTGGTGCGACTTGCTGGTCACAAAGCACGAGCTTGGATGAGAAAGATGTACGCTAATTCCAAACATTTTTTTCATGCAGCTGATCTGACCAAAGTGCATGCAACCGCTGAACTTGTTGCATGTCGGGAACTGAACAAACTGTTTCTTTCTCAGTCTGCAGCATGAATAAAGGAACTATGGGATCTCCCACCAATGCTTGGTGGGGTATTTGTTCTCGTTGATCCGTACATGTGCGTTGTGGAAATGTGTGTGGGGGACCAACTTCCGAGCCAGCACGATACAATAGGATACGATGCATGCAATAGTGAACGATGTTGGTACGATATATGAACGATTCAGCTGTATCCTTCCTCCAAATGCGAACGACATGCACATGATTCATAACGCTCGTATGTTTGTGCGTCTATTGATGTGGTTCGTTGTGTGGCCCCGTTTGCTTTGACCATTTTACAACCGCTTTCATGTGTTCAGTGTTGGACTAGTTTAGGCCATGGGGTCGAGTGTGGTTTTACATTCGCACCACGGCGTGCAATTCTTTTGGGGCCTAGCAGTTCTCTAACAGCAGCACAGAAAACCCTGTGGCCTAGATGTGGCAATTTGACTCGCATCAAACCACGCGTCAACATCTTTGTACTGCGATGGAACAGTTGCCTTTGGACAAGGCATGGCAGTCAAACAGAAAGTGCGCAAGGCATGAACAGCGAGGTCAGACGAAAGAGCGATTGTTGCACTCGCTCGGGCCCTTTTCGCTTTCAGTGCATTGCTGCGTCCTCGGTGTCGCTTGGTTCGCCACTAGCTGCTGCTTTCGGCTGTCCATATATCCAAGGTTTAACCGTTTACAGCCGTTTCTGGCCATTTCCACAGCTTACGCTTTCAAAGTAACATCGTATCTATACGATATAGAGAAAAGTGGCGCACGATATCGTACGATACCATGTTGTATGCTCATGTCGGTATCGTGTTTGTGCAACCCTAGCCCCCTCCCCTTACGGGGACGGGTTCTCGAAAATATACGTGTCTGAAATCCGCCAGTTGGGTGGTATTTTCGAAAATGCTGGGGCAGTATTTACAAAATATTTACAGTATTTGACCGGCAGGCATCTATAGGGAAGCGTAAGTAGAGTTTCAACTGGGTTTTGCTAACCTACAGTTGTCAGGAAAAAACTCCATGTCGCACATGCGCACCATGCACATACACGTGTTTGAATTTGGGTTTCCAATTCGGAGGTTTTTGCACAACCGTCGACATGCCCTAAACTGAGCACGGCAGATCTTACACGTGTATCATGTGAGATATTTTTCAAGATTCAATTTGAAGGGCAACCCAAGGAGTTTCGTTATCTCGAACCGTGACGGAGCACTTTTTGAGCACCGCTGCGGAAGTGCTTTGTTCGTGACCACTGACCGTTCATATGTAATTAAGCGGACGTGAAGAAGTTAACAAACATACATACTTTGATATTTTCCTGTCCAGCGAGCGTTCCGTCCCGCTACGTGCAGACGGTGGCAGTGTGAACATGCTTCAACTAACCACGGAGATGTTTACGCGTGAGTGATGTCTAGGCTCGTTACGATGGTATACAGACATCAAAATGGCCTTGTACATGCCGCTTTGGGAGTTTGATGGTCGCAAGAAGTACTACATATAGGTATGTACGGCGACAAACTAAGATGCATACACGACTCGGTACACGGCCTCGTTCGGCTGTGCTATCCCGAATGCCCGCCCACGTGCACACAAAATCATGTATACGACCATAGGTGTGGCAGGAATGCGGTCTGGTGCATTCGCACACCCGTCGGCAGCCAGCTGTTGGCTGCTGAGGACACACAATATGTGGGCACGAGCCAATGACACACCCGTATCCACACCAACGGTTATAATGTTGTACTTTGGAGGTAATAGGCGCGGTTAGCCGAGCTTTACGACACAATTCCGAGACGAGCTCCGCAGCAGTGCTCGACAGCATCATTCGGACCTGACAGCAATATACACACAACAGCACACACCATTGCAACACACAACACTTTTTTTCGAATACACATGTTAGATGCGAGCAGCAACGCGGCCGCTTGGCTGCTACCACGGTGTATGTAGTAGAAGCATGGCGTAGCAGTTTGGTCACGACCACGCCGTGACCAAGATCGAGAAACAGGACAAACGGCTTATCATAAACGAACAAGTGTATAAATGACAAACTTTGTATGCAAAAAGGCGCTCGCGAAGCGGTCGAGCGGTCACGATCTTGGCGATTTAGTTTTTTTTCTTGAAACCCCCTGGGTTGCCCTTAAGATACCGTAATCCACGGCATGGTTCGACAAGTAACGCGTTACACCTCACATGTTGTCTAAGTTGTCACACAGAGAATTGCCAAATCTGTTCACTTCTCCAGAAAAATGTTCACGTGCTAACGCACCGGGCGTGAAAAACTGTCGAGTCGCCCAAGATAATTGTTCGGCGCTGACGCATGAGACGCTGGAAACTGTCGAAAATGGCCGAAAACCTCTTCGGTGCTAACGCACCGAGCGTTGAACACTGTCGAAAAGCCCGATCAACAACTGAGCGTAACGTCTGCATGTGGGACACTTTCATGAGCATGCTAATGGCTCTGTTCAAGTGCAGAATGCCTGCACACATGTATTCACACACCTGCTTGTGGTAAACGTCGCTAGAACTACAATAGGATGTCTACAGCCTCTCTGATTGCTCGTTCGTTAGACGATGGGTTCACCAGCCCCCCACCCCGCTCCATCGCTAAGCTCAAGGTCAGACATGACAAGGGTGCACAAACGTATACAGAAGTACTAATGCAGTTTCACTGTCGCCCTTTCTCTCAGCATACACCTACTGATGGTGCCATTCACTGCATAACGCAGAACTAGTGTCGAACTACACGCCGAACGGAATTGTGGGTAACACCACATCGTTCTGAATGTGTCCAAATGCCAGAAAAAGTGTTTCGGTGCTAACGCCCCAAATTTCACAAACTGTCAAATGGCCCCCAAAAATTGTCCAAGCCGAACGCGCTGATTCCTCCAAAGTGTCTAATGGCCCCCCAAAAGAATCCTGGCTAACGCCAAGAATTTCGATAACTGTCAAAGTTTACTGGTGTTATTTTCACGTAACAGACGGCTCGACTGTCGAACCATGCCGTGGATTACTGTACTTTCCGATGCGATGTGCGTGTCTTACATCAGAGACGAGAAGTATGATGCTGCTGTGCCCTGGAGTACTTTCAGGTTGTGGTGTGTACTAGTCTATCTTGCCGGATCGTATATTTGCGCACATTTACCGAGTCGTGATACCGCACTCCGGACAAGTTGTCATACCGACTCGCCAATCGTCCGCGGGCCGAATCGGACGACCGTGTCGATGCACCTACACAACGGCAACAAAATCGTAATGACGACGACTACAGTACAAGTTCGTAGTTTGAGATCGAAAGAAAGCGAAGAATGAACAAATGGCAGTGCAGGAGCCCGTGGATGTAGGTTGTACACGCGCATGTGTGCTCAGTGCACATGTACTCAAATCACAATCGAGCTCTGCATACATCCCAACAGGTCAGGAAGAGAGTTTCGCCACATCGGCAATAGAAGAAGGTGTGGTGTGAGGCGAGAATGCGCGAACGCTGCGATTGTTGGCACCACACGTGTCCAAAGCACTGACCCACATCGAGTTCTGAGTTTCTGCACATCGCAGTCCCCACATCAGGGTTGGGCACACAGATTCGCGTTACGCTGAACTGGGCCAACTGGTATGGTCTGTGGACCTTGCTTATATACCTAAAGACGTCGCAAATAATGTTTGAATGCATGAATGTATGGACCACATGTAGCCACATATATTCTTTCACGCATGCATGTGCACCCATGCATGTGTGAGTGGCTTCGGTGATCATGAGCTACGCATTTTCAAAGTCAGTGTGGAACACACACCAGATTCCGAAACGTCGTTTCGACGACTTTGATAGTCACCCATGAGTGATCGGACACTACCATTACTTAAGAGTTCCTGAGTTTTGGAGAATAGGGAATACTACAGAACTGTGACTGTTTTGCGTCCTGAACAACTTAACAGCACCTGGAAGCAACCTGCCGGTCTTCGGCCCCTTTAGGGCGCCAGTCATTTACAAACCTGAAACGTAGTGAATAAGCATGAATCCAAACAGCCAAAAGCAACTAAAACAAAGTATGTTTGTGAAGTTACGGGCATAACTGCATAGAGTGGCTCATATACGAGCTAGTCAGTGCATGTCAACTTAGCTAAACCTCACACAAACGACACAGGACATGCCACTACCGATGATTCCATTCGGATAGGAATCATTTACCGAAGATCACACACGCACTGTCGCCAAAGAACAAGTTCCCAGATAAACGGCCAATGCAGTACCTTTTAGAAGATTTTTCTGAGGTCTACGGCGGTATGATGCATGGCATGCAGGGAGTGTCGTGGCGGTTCCCATTTCTCATCACGTGGGTAGGCTGGGTTGCTGTGCCATAGTGGCACCATTCAAAACATGTTTCCTACTCTTCGCTCGCTCGGCATCCCGAAACAACACCGACTCACTCTTGTAGGATCGACAATGCCAACATCACAGCCAACAATGCCTGTGGTAGCAAACACTTGAAAGTCAACGTGCTTGCCATTCACAACAGCCGAATCAGGAACAGCCTCACCGTGCAAGTGAGCATCAGCAGGCTCCCTGGTGCTTGCCTGAGCAGATCGCATGCTGGGGCTATCATGCCCCTTTCCTGTTGCCTGCACGTCCTTTTGCCACCATCTATATCTATATACATATTATATACAAGGCTTCGCGCACTTTGCGTGACTCAGCCTCTTAGTGTGCATGCTGTATGTGTGCGTGTATGTATGTGTGTAGAGATTGAACATGCACCAAGACCCGTATGCGTTGAATAGCCACCATGTCTAGTGTAGATTTTACAGACACCATGTCTCGTATAACTTGAGCAGACGCCACGTCTCTTATGCATTGAACACACACCCCGTCTCGTATAGATTGACCATCAACAGAATGGCATCAGCAACGCGTCCTGGTATCTTGCAGTTGCGTATGTGTTTATGTGTCTGTCTCGACGTGTGCATCTTCTGAATTGTACATGGCTCCGTGTACACAGTGAAGTCGGTACCTAACGTCAAGGAATGCATCAAACATGCGAAAACGAACTACGGTACCTTTTGCGAAATCCCATACAAGATTTTGGCACATGGCCGGGAAAACGAGACTCCTGCATCTCTGCAGCCCGCAGCTTCAAACTGAACAAAACATCAGAGTGTAACAATTGGAACGGATGCACGGAGGCGTTTTCCCTTGCGTGCTTTTGAAACGGTTCCGCGGGCGTGCGCACAGCAGCGCGGATGATTCCTAGTATATATATATATATATATATATATATATATATAGTAGGCGCAAGATGAGTTGATACACTGTATCACAGGCACTGCCCTGCGGCGTACATATATATTCTTCCGGACTTGTATACATGTATATGTGATTGTTCGGGCTGTTTGGGTGTTGAGGGTTGGGGTCCGGGTTGGGAGGGCGAGGGGGTAGACTAGTGTTTTTGGTGGGGATGTGGGGTGTCGGGGAGGGTGGCAGGGATGTGTGCTGGCGTGGATAACATGTTTGCGGGCGGAAATTTTGGATCTCTATGACGTGTGGATTGTTTGCTCTCTAACCACGCTGAAGAGTCTTCTAATTAGACTGGAGAACACAAATGCGAGGAAAGGGTGGGCAGTACTGTACGCCGTGCGTCCCGGTGTGGCTTCTACGGCTGCGTGCTGGATAGATGTTTTCGAACGTTGGATTTGCGGAGTCTCAGAATTGTTGAAACATTTCTCTGGCTTGTGAATGGTATGCTGTGTGTGGTGTGCGGTGGCCGATGCACAAAATGGGCGAACGTGGTCTGAATGTGAACTTTCTAGTGCTGAAAGGAGCAGAGTGCGCTGCGTTGTGCCTGGTAATGCAGGAGCATCCTGGAATGACAGCGCCTGCAGGACCAGAATACATGAATATGTGACTTTTGGGGCCGTTCGCTTGTTTAGGGTTGGGCTGCGGTTTTGTGCGCTTGAGGGGCGAAAGGGTGGACTGGTATGATTGGTGGGGATCTGGGTTGTCGGGGGGACTGGCGGGGCTGTGGGCCTGGAGTTTGTGCGCGCATTTTTTGTATCTGTGTGCGGTGTGGATGGATTGCACCGAAACAGCGCCGGAGAGTCTTCTGATTAGATTACAGAAACTTAAACGCGAGGATCGGGTGCTTGGTAGTGTGCGCTGTGCGTCCCGGTTTGGCTGTTGCGGCTGAGTGCTGGAATGTTGGCTTTGAATTTTGGACTTGTAGAGACTGAGAACAGCTGCAATATTTCACTGGCTTTGCAACGGTATGCTTTGTGTGTGCGGTGATCGGCGCGGAAAAAGACTTCCGCATAGGCAAACGTGATCTGTGAATGTGATTTCTGGTGCTGAAAGGGGCAGAGTGCGCTCTGTTGTCCCCGGTAATGTAGGAGCATCCCGGAGCGACAGCGCCCACGGATCAGTACAGTACAGTAAGCCATTGCACGCGAGGTCAGTGCAGTACGCCATTGCACGAGAGGTTCCGGAAAATAACTAATCTTATCCTGAATGTGTGCAAGATCTATGTCTCGAACTGTGATTGTGGACAAACGCTGTGGTCGTGACGATGCGTGTTTCCGGGACAGCCATGTCGCAGTCAGTTTCGCGCGTACACTGTGGTCCAAAAACATGAACAATTTCTGAAATGCTTCGAAGTGTGCACAGCCTGCATAGGTTGGCATAACAGCGCTTCTGGCGTTGCATGATTTGAATCATATCACCAGCATATATTGTTGGCATGCACATATCTCGCACAGTCTAATGTGCAAAGAAAAGCGGAAGCTTTTCTTTGCACAATAAGAGGCTGAGCCGCACGAATCGTGCGCAGCCTATATATGTATGTATGTATGGATCCCGAACAAATACGCACATGTTCTTAGCAGAATGTGATTGGTGTGAACCCTTTGTTCCATCAACTTTGTCCGCGACAATGGGCGCAAAAGTCTCAGTATAGCAGATGTCGAGAGGAGGATGTGTTAGATGAATACAGCATTGATGTACGCTTGCTAGGTTTTAGGGGCTTCGGTACACCTTCAGATGAACAATGCCATACTAGTTCGAACGTGAAACACACCAAACGTGCATCAGAACAAAATGCATCTTCTTAGTGGACTCCCTTCCACAAACAATCACGCAGGAACCCTTTGCCGTCACCACCAGATTCTGATGCACGAACTCAAGCTTGGTACCTAATTTGTCAGCGCATGCTTCAGACTTCTGATGCCAGCGGCATACTTGTATCTATGGATACAAGTGTGGATGAAGCGCAATGGGTCACCCGATTCGTATGCGGCTTGCAAGCCCAATATCTCGATGTGAACGATGTGGAGCAGGTGCTTGCTTGAACTTCCATACTGTGAAGCTCGACATTTGGCAATCACATTAGCATTGGAAATCTGTTAATATCACAGCTTCAAGAACGTACACACACTGCTGCATGCGTTGTTTTCTTGATGCGTATTTGATTCCTTGCATAGCACCCGTACTTTGATACCGTGCATGAATCATGTTCTGCATTTTGAGACTGGCTCAACAGCATATTACCCACCTGTCCGGCTTGTACATCTGGAGGTTCAGCAGCATTTTTATGATATGTTCTAAGTCCTGCTGGTGAGCGAACTGAGCACCCTGCACATATTGCCTATTTTGTATCACAGGTTGTCAGCTTTCCTGAACCTTGTTGGCTCTGGAAGACTTCTGTGCACCTTTCTGCACTCCAACCCAGAATCTTCAACCTAGTACCACATACCAAAGTTGTTCTTTGCAGTGCGCATTGTCAAATTCCTCACTGTCTTGAATTTGATCCCCATCGATGTGCACACTGGACCCTGCGAACATTGTGGATAATTATGGTACAGACTTGCAGCTCTCGCATAGTGCCTCATTGTTGCTATCTGCACGTTAGTTTTTACAGTGGCCACACGGAGATTGTTTGCATCCGCAAAGATCGTGGATAAGACATCAAGTACTGCGTTCACAGGCCCAACAAGAGCCATCGCGGGCGCGACGGCAAATGCAGCACTCAGAAGGTATCCTTATTCGCTGTGAAGGAAAACATGTTGCTGAAAGCTGTCCAGCGGTTTCAGCTTGTCCGAATTTGCACCAGCCAACATTCAAAACTGGCACAGGAGAATTGCGAATGGAGGCTGATGATTTTGCTGCCATGACTTCCCATCTGGAGCGCGTCCAAGAAGCACTGAACCAAGAAAGATTCTTGTTCGAGGTAGAGAAGGTGTGGCCGCACCTGTCCAAATTTTCGCAAATCGTGTTTCGAAGTTCAAGATTTCGCAACAGAAGGGTCAGATCAGATCTTTAGATTAGGGTATTAAATGGTGCACTGAATTCGGCAAGGACGCGTCCCGTGTCTGAGCCTTGTCGCCTATCACAGCGGGAGATAAGCACATGTGCACCAGAACGCCGACAAGAAGCATGTGGGATGTACAAAGAAGCATGCTGGCATTCATTTGTGCTGAATTTATGTAGTTGCTTCATGTCCTGTCGCGATGCCAAAGTTGTGTGCTGCGGTATGATTACCGTAGTAAATGCAATCATCCGTAAAAAGTCTGTCCGCCCAGAGCAGCTTTTGACGAAGTTAATAAAGTTTTTCCCGGGTCCCGTCCTGCAAACGGCTAAAATGACGAAGTAAGACTAAACAGTTACGCAGTGTCCGGGTCTCTTGTCACTGTTTTGACGAATTGCGGAACAGTGATGTGAGTCCTGTCCAACAGGCGATGTGGTCTGATTTGTATGGTATGGTTCTGCCATGCGTAATAGAGACTAGCATCGCCGCGTTGGGCGAGGAGCTCACTGATGACATAATGCATGGTGTGATGCGTGGCTTTGCGTATGGTTTTTACACAGACGTGGCTGAAATGAGGATGAATGTGTTGAAGGATCAGCTGTATCCTGAGGGAGCCGAGCGTCTTGAGAGCGTTGCTGAAGTCGCCGCTGGGCCATGGTTGGATGCATAGCGCGTTGTATCAAACTGCGTGCTTGGTGATGGAGATGTTGTGTGTTCTTTGCGTTATCAGTTGGGGGTGTGTCCTGCGGCTCTGCAGGATCGCCCTCTGAAGTGTGAGTGTGGGAAACCTTTCAGCCCAGTGCAGGCAATGAGGTGTAGGTGCTAGCGGGTGTGTTCGCAGTGTGTCATGCTGTACCCGTTGAATGTGGTTGGCGCGCGTGTGTCATGCGATCTTCTCAGGCTAGCACCAGGGAGCCTGCTGATGCTCACTTGCAGGGTGAGGGTGTTCTTGACCCGGCTGTTGTGAGTGACAATCTAGTCGATTTTCGTGTGTTTGATACCACAGGCAGTGTTGGCTGTGATGTCAGCATTGTTGATCCTACTTGTCCTACCTACCTGGGCGAGAGTGAGTCGGTGTTGTTTTAGGATGACAGAGCGAAGCGTAGGGAACATGTTTTGAATGGTGCCATCAAGGGAAGTTAGGACCCTCTGCTGAGGGTTGCTTGCAGATTCTTGCTACTTTTGTTGTTGCTTGTTCCACTGGTGCTGTAGATCGTGGGCTGTGGTTTCGTATCAGTTGACAGTATCTCAGTTGTGCTCTGGCTCGTCGTCGTGGCATAGTGTTCCGTCAGTACTATCGCAGTTTGGCTACGAGTGCTGGGAAAGAGGTTCGTGATGGTGCTGTTGTGCCATTCGATTGAAGTCGCGGATGTTGTGTGTTGGTTTTTTTGGGCTATTTGGGCTTATCCCTGTTCACTTCCTTTCCAGTTTTTGAAAGATAACATGCCCAAAATGTGTAGAATTCCAGATTTTACGAGCGCTGGTGGCTGGAACTAATAGCTTTGAAAGCAAACTGGGGTTCCAACCTCAGGCCTCCCATCACGCACGACAACTTGGCCGCAAACGCATTCAGAACGCACTGACGCCACATATTTACCATCTTGCAAGTACCGCACCCTGTTTTAGTCTTGTGGAGACGTTGAGAGCATGATGCGCATGCATGGTGTTTGTGAGTGCTTGGCTGCCAGCAGCCACCAGATCATCCACTAAACGACGACACGAGCCCTCTTCTCTGTCGCGTTCAAACTTTGACAAGATCAAAGAGTCTGTGATACCATTCATCGCCCACATTTATCGTCAAAGTGGCTTGTGATGCCAAATCTGACAAATCTGTGTGGGCTGTGTGCTGTCTTTGATGAGCGTGCCTGACCACACAGCACTGAAGCACTTAGCAACACCAACTCTGCGATCGCAACACTCAAAAAATCGTATGAACTATCAGTCCCAGGGCAGTACCGTAGCAAGTGCAATCATCCGTAAAAAGCCCCCCCCCCCCCCAGCCAGCTTTTGACGAAATTAGTGAAGTTCACCAAGTTCCATCCTGCGGTGGAATTTTTTTGAATGAACACGTACGCAGTGTCCGGGCCTCTCGTCACTTTTTTGACGAAATGCAGAACAATGATGTGAGTCCTGTCCAGCCATCCGGTGACTTGATCGTGATATAACACCATTGATCTGAAGCATGTCCCCTCCTTCAATGTGTTGTCCATTGATAGAATGTTACAAGTACCGTGCTACACTTTCGCCAAAGGACCCGTCAGGCGTAGTTCTTCAGCATCCATAGGCATGTTGTCTGCAACTCGTGGTGGCACGGTTTGCCACATGGGACGGCGTTCATTGTTGGCGTTGTTGGTCCTGGCAGCAATTGCTCTTCATAATTAGCACTTTGAAATCCCAGTGGGGCGTTCGGGCCGACGTATATGATATACGCACAGTGTTTGGAGCGGACTAGACACCCTGTGCCATGGCAGCTGCGAGACAGCTGTTTCTGTCTCGCAAACCAGATGTACTTCTCCATATCCGAATTATCGAAGACCAGCCTGTACAGGGAGATTTCAGTCCAGCTACAGACTACCAAAAGCAAAGAACACAAAGCATTCACCACTTCACTTGAATGCTTCCATACAGATGTGATTGTTACACCCCCCCCCCACCCCCCCCTTGAATCCCTCATCCACGATCCCATGAAATGTTGTCCGGCACCATGTTTCGAATGCTCAACGTCAGAGAATTGTTTTGGGGGGGGGGGTCCACTTATTTGTGTACAGGCGCAGATCCAGTGTGCATAGCTGTTGGTGAATGAAGTTGCTGAGGGCCACATGACGAGAATATTTCTTGTGCCCAGGCTGCACAATGAGATGGACTGTAGTGTTGGTGGCAGCGGGCATGGTGCCAGCTGGAACGTGGGGCGTAGCAACGGGGCGGACTCTGTCTCCGGAGGCGCAGTATCATCCAAACCAAGTAGGTAGGCATCATGGAAGGGAAGGTTAGGGGTCAGAGCAGCAAATCTGTTGTGAAATAACGGAAGCGGTCGCATGTGGGGGTACGTGGCGTTCTTGCTCTGCTTGGCAGGTCTGCTGGGGAGTATGAAGCCAAGAGAGTCAGTATAAGGTATGTAACAAAGCGTGTAGCTCAGGGCGGAGGGGCGAACCAGGCAGGGAAACGTCAAGCGCCTGCACAGCTCGCGCCTCACGAATCGTTGCAGAGACGGAAAAAAACAGCTCGACACTGTTCAGCATGAGTAGGACTTCTCACCGTCAGGCACATGTGAGGCTGACAGTGCGTTCTGCGGAGCCCAAATTTGCGCAGCGGAGAATATGAGCACCAGCATGTCAGGATGCTTTTCACGATGCCTGTCTCGCACAAGGGCGTCCTCCAAAGCAAGAACTCTCCGCAGAGAGCCACAAACGGTTCGTATTTACACGGGTATGCGTATTGTCGTTTGTGTACACACGGCAAGGCCTTAAGTATGTGCAACTTACATCGTGATTGCTTTGAGGTTGTCGTTATGTAAGGTATCAAGTATGCATTGACTTCCGATCGTCCAACAGTCAGGTAAAGGTTGGACAGGTAACGCCTTGCTTGACTCTCGGTGTGTAACACAGCTTTTTCCTGCGATGTGTCGATGTTGACTAAAACAAGTGTATGCGTAAATGCATGAAGACAATCGGCAACCTAAAACATTGGATAGTGGGTTTGCCTTCATTTTTTGTTTTCTATAGGTAGAGAGCGAAACAGAACTAGATGTGGGGCACAAGCAGAAATACCGTCTGAATCTACAACAGATCTTATTCTGACTGCGAATGGGCGCTTCATGTGAGACATGAGCTCTTCTACATATATTTGCGACACGGAAGTACCTTCAAAAATCCAGAAAGTATCGATGCTCTGAAGAAAACAGTTCTTGGTTTGAGCAAGTGCACACGCATGGACATGCAAGCATAGGAATTTTAGTTTTGAGCTTGCGATGCTTATTCACATCATCCCGCCACTGGATACTGGTACTATTTTGACGTTGGTATTGTACACCACGAAGGAACGGGCTACGCTCATCGAAACCCATACGCTTTGGTTCCGTGCCATGTGGACCACTAGTACTGACATCCAGAACGTACGCATCTACTGAACTCTGACGACTAAGGGCAGCACCGTTTCCTAACAGGGTGGCACCCGTGAAGAATTAATCGGGTGCACTTCGACGATTAGTCAGAGATCTTGTGCCCCGAAAGACAAGAGAGACTTCTTGCCCAGGGTCGGTATGGTGTGGATCCAAAGTTCAACTGTCTGCTACCAAACACTGAAGGCTCTGCGCGGTATCGAGGGCGGTTTGTGTAAGGCAGAGGCGAGCGAAGCGGGCGAGGGAGGGAGAGATGCAACCGAGACCGGTGAGCGAGACATGTCTCTCCACAATGTATCGTTCACGGCATGAGGGTGCATATGGGTGTGTCGTTGGCATGTGTTCGCACAGCTTGTGTCTTGAAGAGTGGTCAACTTCCAGCCTGCGGCTCTCTGTATCCAGAACACCACGTTGCTGCGGTTTGCAAGTTGCACTATAGTGATTGTCGGTGCTTGGCTTATCGTTAGCTTGCGTTCTGGGAAGCAGCGCAGGATTTGTCCGTGTATGGATGAGTGGAGCTGTCCTATTATTCCCTCTACAGTACTTCAATGTTCATCTAAGCTCTCCAGAATTCCTGGAACTTAATCGCAACCACATTTTGTATGTCTTTGTCCCATCTGAACGCGAGTATGTTCACTTACAGACATGCGTGCGTGTGCCTAGTTGATGGATGTTCAGGCAACCGCTATGTCAATCAGATGGTGCCGACAAGCGCGCTCATTTGCAAACATCACGAACTGTATACTTTATGAGTTACGGACGTGCGCGCACACTGGAACCACGCACGGCGTGAGCGTGACAAAATCAGCGCTAGTGACAGCGCTCCATTTTACCGTAGTAAATGTAAAGGCTCGTCGTCAGACTTGAGTAGACAGTACACATAAACGTTCTCTTTTTTTTTTGGGCCTTCGTGGTGGTGGGTGCCACGACAGACTAACCCCACCATTTCAGGACGTCCCTCATGTGCACGGTCAGTCAGACAACACATGGCTTTTTTATTTTTGGGTAACCGTCGGCAGGGTCGATGCCAGCCTGTTTTTCATGCGATATCACTGTGGTTAGTCATGTCCGACAGCAACCACCCTGTTGACATGACTCTTACAGTCTTGTGCGGTTTGTGGAGCCTTGGTATGGAATATTACTGGACAAGTGGATCCTCTCTTGTTTGCTCTGGGCTTGCAGGGGCCACTCGAGGCAGTTGCCCGCGACTTCCCTGAGGTGAGAGTGGTGGCATATCTTGATGACGTGTATCTGCAAGGCCCCCAGGCTGACGTGGGGAACGCGTTTCGGCGCCTCCGAGACCGATGCGAGGCCATTGGTCTTGTGATGGCAAATGAGAAGTGTGAAGTATGGTCTGCTGGTGACCCCGCAGCTGCGCTGCTTCTTGGTGTCCAACTCATGTCAGACATGCATGGCGCTGCATGTGACGCTGCCTTCCTGTCTGCCGCAGCACTCACGCGTGCTGCTGTGGCTGGGGGTTCGGACGACCTTGACCCTTTCAAAGGTACTTCTGGAGATGGTTTAGCGGCGATGTGGTCTTATTTGTATGGTAGGGTTCTGCCATGCATGAACGAGGCTAGCGTTGCCGCGTTGGGTGAGGAGCTCACTGATGACATTATCACTGGTTCGATGCGTGGCTTTGCGCATGTTGTTTTCGCAGACTTGGCTGAGATGAGGATAGGCTGTCTCCTGAGGGAGTCAAGCTCTTGGAGAGTGTTGCTGACGTCACCGCTGGGGCGTGGTTGGATGCATTGCCCGTTGCATGTAACTGCGTTCTTGGTGATGGGGATGTTGTATGTTCTTTGCGTTATCAGTTGGGGGTGTGTCCTGCGGCTCTGCAGGATCGCCCTCTGACCTGTGAGTGTGGGAAGCC
>JAUMHD010028521.1:0-30278 GCA_032359135.1 Ulvella scutata
TTTCGTGATGGTGCTGTTGTGCCATTCGAGTGAAGTGGGGGATGTTTTGTGTTAGTTGCTTTTGGCTATTTGGGTTCATGCCTATTCACTACCTTTCCGGTTTGTAAAGGCTATATACAAAACAAAAAGAAGAGACAACAAAGAACCTGTCAGCTCGCTTCGAAAGTATCCTGGGAAAACGAAGAGCGCACCAAAATTGAGAGTCTAACCAGACGTCTCATTTGTCTGCATCTGGAAGGCCTGTCAAGTTGATTGTTGATCAAGCGTCGGCGGGCTCCTTTTGGAAAGAACGTAAAACAGTCTTTAAAAAACAGCGACAAAATAGGGGACGTGAGCGTCGCTGACTCGTTATCGACACAGATCGCTTCGAACGGAAACTTTTTTCAATCGTTGCTTAGATATCAGCAGGCGCTATAGTAGGCAGCGGCCGTTTTGTCGCCTAAGAGACACCTGTACACAGATTCGATGAGGTGCTGAATGTATCGCTTGTATACCTAGCTACCACGTGTTGTATTACCAAGTGCACGATCACATTGCAAATTTGTATCTCCACGTGTTCTCACGCGTGCGTGCGTGTAGAACGGGCTGACAGGCAACTGCTAAAAATAGTACAGAACATCGCTGCGAAGAAGAACCATTTTTCAATCAGGATAAGCAACGCAAAATACCTCAGCAACGAATTTTGCATCATATTTCCATACAGGAGGCATCTTCGGTGTCAACAGTCTCATGCCAGCAACAACTCGACCTTGCAGGCTCCTTCTTCCAGGAATCAGGTAAGTCTGCCTCACACAGATGAAGAACTAGGCCTTTTGTCAGCATATTAACAGCTCTGCTGTGCTGTACCTGTTCATCAGGGTACCAAGCAGTTTGTGCAACAGCAGACCTCAGATGGGAAACAACCAGTGCCTGAATAGTTGGGTTTTAACACGACAGGAGTTGTAAGCATTGCAGGCAGCTGACGAAAATGTCCCGCTTGTCGTGTGGTCAGAGGAAAGGGGTGGCTGCAATGGCAGCACTTGCAACCACCGCAGATCCATTGGTGTCTGTCCAGTGGCTGAAAGAGAACCTGCAGCGGCATGATGTGCGAGTCCTCGACGCAACATGGTTTCTGCCGAACTTAGGTGCTTCCCGTTTATTCTTCATTTGTTTATTCATCATGTATTCATGTTAATTGGTCCACAGCAAGCAGTCTCGTCACATTCTGCATTGCAGCACTCAATTCGCCGCAACCCAGCGCACAATTCTCAACGCCAAGCCAGTGGAAGATGCACATGTGCAGGCAGGAATGCCAAAGACGAATTCAAAGCTAAACGCATTCCAGGTAGCCAGTTCTTCGATATTGATGGAGTAGCAGACAGGTCCATACCACTTCCACACATGGTGCCTTCTGAAGCAGCATTCTCTGCAGCAGCCTCAGCTCTGGGAGTTTGTGCTGATGACACAGTGGTTCTGTACGATGGTGTAGGCAACTGGTCCTCGCCACGAGCTTGGTGGACTTGGAAAATCTTTGGCCACGATAGGTGACTTTCCACTGCGCGTTCTGTCTCTGAGATATACCGTAATGGTGCCAAATATTGAAGAGGGGCTGATTCTAGGTGGCGATTTCAAGAAAGTAATTTCGTTGATCAGTTCTTCTTGTTGGACACATATTCTCAGCAAAATCATAGCCCCCTCGTTGAAAGCAGATTTGCTCAGCATTCCTGCACAGCACATGTGCCTTTTCACAAATAGCTCTTGCAAGTTCACTGGGTTTCCCGGCACGTCAATTACTTTCCAGTCTTCAACAATATATAGAGCCAGTATTGTACTCCATCGTGAGATGCTGCAGCCAGCACCCCCATGAGCACATGTGTATGCAGGGTTGTGGTGTTGAAGGGCGGGTTTCCAGCCTGGGTGGCAGCCGGGGGAGCCATCTCCGAAGATGTAGTAGATGATGCAACTGTAAACGCTGCATCCGATGCCGCAGCGGCTGCTGGGCCAGCATCGTACTCAGCAAAGTTGAATCAGGGCCTTGTCAAATCAATGGCCGAGGTGAAGGAGGCTCTGGAAGTGGCTGAACAGGTGGTCGACGCGCGCAGTAGGGGCCGATTTCAGGGCACTGCACCTGAGCCAAGGCCCGATCTACCCTCAGGAGCTATGCCAGGTGACATAAATACCCTTTGTCCCCCCCACCCCGTCTTCACTTCAACTGATTCAGTAATAGTGCGCCATTTTTCCTGTCCACTGTTCTTTTCTTTTCCGGTCTCGACTGCAGTTGCAACTGTGAGCTGTGCCTACCCAGGGGGAAATGTGATATCTATCTGCGAATGCTCTCTTTCTCGGGAGTGGCAGATAGAACAATTCCTGATTTTCCCGGTTGATCCAAATTGAATTCATTATTTTGGCGACTGCCGACCATTCGTTCTCATGTTCACCCCTGGTGAATAGCCTGATATTTTTGGAAGCTCCAGGGGTTACCCCTGTGGCCATGATGATGTGCCACGCGCACGGTGTTAGTTCCTGTCGCGTGCAGTGCCTACCGTTCAACCGCAGGCGCCCATCTTGTCACGAACCGTAAAGTCACTCACTAGGAAATCAACCAAGTACCCAGATGCAGCAGGCACCCGATCAGCAATTTAGAGCAAGGTCACATCAAATGTGGTGCGGTGTAAAGTTTGGTGTAAGTTCACTGAAACTCCATTCTTGCAGTCCATAAATGAAGTTACAATTTAATTTACATGTGAACGCCATTCATAGAGTCATGAGTGGAGATTCAATGTAAATTTACGTGTGAACTCCATTCATAGAGTCATGAGTGGTGTTCACACGTAAATTTTTGTGCAAATTTACAACGCGTACGAAGTGGCCTTCCTGTAAAGTGCTGATCGGGTGCCTGCTGCATCTGGGTACTTGCTCTGAGTGGCCCAAGAGCATGTGCTGTAGGCACTGCAGCTTCGTGGGTGTGGCAGCATGGCTGGCCGAGTGTTGCAGACACCTCTAGCCCAGATGCAGACTGGCACTGCTCAAGGGGTTGAGCCTGACAAGCAAGTATATACAAGACATCAAAGTGTTGGGAACCAAGCCATAAGTCCGGCATCACTGTAGCTTGGGGTGTGGACAACAGAGGCTCCTGTTGCCTCCCTTCTGTACCACCAATTTACGTATTTAAGTGTGTAAAGTTATAGGCATAACTCCATAGAATCGCTCATGTACCAGCAAATCATCGCATGACAACTTAGCTTACGTACTTAAGTATTTCATGAGTGAATTGACCTCTTAGGAAACGTTTCTGTGTTGAAGGGATAAAGAAAAGAATCAAGAATGTGTAGTTCGAGTGAAGTGGTGGTCCTTTTGTATTTGTAGTTGCTCTTGGCTATTTGAGTTCATGCTTCATGCCTATTCACTACCTTTCCGGGGTGTAAGGAGATGAGGATAGGATTTTCCAAAACACATACGTTTTTCGTTTGCAGTGCTGCAAAGGTGCCACCCGTTTCACATGCAGTGCTGTAACTGGGGAGGGAGCTCCAACCCTGCCACATGAACCACATCCCCACATGCATCACGTCACCACAACGCCACATGCACCACATGCAGTGCTGCAGCTGCACAACATCTGAGCACTGCTGATGTGGGGGCATGCATGTGCAGGAGCCCTCAACGTGCCTTTCACGGAGCTTCTGGAAGGGGAGCAGATGGCAGGGCAGATCAAGAGTGTGGAGAGCATCAGAGCTGTGTTCTCAGAAGCCGGGGTGGATGTACACAAGCCCATCATTTGCACTTGTGGCTCAGGGGCCACAGCTGCTCTGCTGTCTCTCGGGCTGTACATGGTGACTGGAAAGGTCGCGGCTGTTTACGATGGCTCCTGGATGCAGTGGGCTGCAGAGCCTGGGAATGGTATAGTTTCTAGCGCAACGGACTAGTACCTGGCCGAATGGAGCCTGCTTCATGCACTCTGTGTGCGTACTAGAGAGGCTGCTTGGGGGGAATAGGAGATTGAGTCATATTGAGCTGATGCTAAAGCGAATCAGATGGGGTTGTGCCGTAAGGAGCAAGCCCAGCACATGCATGCTAAAACCATTGATGGTTCGGATGAATGTTGAGAGATTTAGGTTGCTGTCACAGCTACTAGGGGTTCTGATATCTTGAGATGAGCATAGGCTTTGCGATGAACTGATTTGGGTTATTGAGATGCATATGTAGTGACACTTGCCGAGTGTTCATGCCTTCCAATGCGTACTGCTGCATGCAATCAGGATGTCTGCTTGAATGAGCTGGTTGTGACATCAAATCAGTTGGATGTGAAATTGAAACGACACCAACACTGGGGCTGCAGAGGCGGGGGCAGTGCATGGGTATAGACTTCAGCATGGTATAGCCTAGACTGTTCCGGAAGGTTTCTGCAAGTAGGTTATGTCAAGCAATTAGCTGCTCACTTGGTCTGCACCTAGAGCGCTTGTGAAACGGTTCAAAGGAGTCTGATTCGTTGACTCTTTCGAAGGTTCAATCCGGAAGGTTAGTAATTTGCACCCACCTTGTTGGAGTTCACACGCCCAGCATAGGGTCCTGTTCTGAGTCTCCACACGTTTTCACATCAACAAGACACGTCCGAGTTTGTGTGTGGGTTGGGGGGAGGGGGGGCGTGGCTCCGGTCTGCAGTCATTCAGACTGTCCAGCTCTCCCGACCCCCCTGCTTGTCTTGCTTCTTTGATTAGTCCCCGCTGCTGGTTGCACACCTTGCGTTCTATGCTGGTCACTCTGGCTTGCTGTGGTGCGCAGTAGAGTATCAATGAAAACTGCACCTTGAGTGTGCAACAAAAGCATGTGCACATCATGTCGCATCACAACAATTTAAACTCATGAACCTTTACAAGTCTCAGTCGCAGTAGTCAGATGCATCATGACACATTCACACTGTCACAACTGCTAATCGAGAAACTGGGAACAGTGGGCAATGCTGAACATCTCAGATCTCTGACCAGTGCACACTGAAGCTGAGCATCAATCTGCTTCCCTCGAGATGGCAACCGCAACCAAATGACCTACTTCTTGTCACCCATGTTGTTGACCTGGTTCAGTGCTGGTCCACCAATGTTGAACAGAACCCAGGCAATAGCTGGCACGAACAAGGTGAGCAGAATGCCGCCCCTGTTGTCACCAGCAACTGCAGCGATCTCCTGTGCAGCCTCTGCACTTCCACCAGCAAGCAGAGCAGCACCAATTCCTGCTCCACCGATAATCGCCTTCTTCTTGTCACCCATGCTGTTGACCTGGTTCAGTGCTGGTCCTGCAATGTTGAACAGAACCCAGCCAATGGCTGGCACGAACAGGGTGAGCAGAATGCCGCCCCTGTTGTCACCAGCAACTGCAGCGATCTCCTGTGCAGCCTGTGCACTTCCACCAGCAAGCAAAGCAGCACTAATGCCTGCGCCAGCAATCAGTGCCTTGGTCTTGTCGCCCATGTTGTTGACCTGGTTCAGTGCTGGTCCACCAATGTTGAACAACACCCAGGCAATGGCTGGTACGAACAGGGTGAGCAGAATACCGCCCCTGTTGTCACCAGCCAGAGCAGCAACCTCTTGAGCAGCGCTAGCCTGACCAGCCAGGAACATCTGTCCCGCAACTCCAGCGAGAGCGATAGACTTCATTGCCTGCAATACTGCTGTCGTTTGTACTTGGCGATCGAACTGTAACCATTCGGGCTCAGGAGAGCACATGCGGGATCAAGGGCATCAGACTCTCGCACAAAGCAGCATCAAAACAGGAATTCGATTATCAGTATAATAGTGCGATCAGCGTGCTCCTAGTGCGACACTATGCAAGAGTTTGCGGGATGCGAAGCGGTCGAGACGGGCATGTGTTCGACACCCCAAGCTAGACGTTTGAAATTCTCCAACATCTCACAGACAGCATCGAACAATAGCATACGCCGACTGGGCGTGATGCTTCGGTTGCGCAGCAGAGGACTGCGGAAGAAAATCTGCTGATTCAGGATGGGATGCAACATCCAGACCGGAACAGATTCGCAGCGTCCGCGCGCTGAGATCTCGGTCCGCTAGCGTTCTAACGTTATCATGCAGTTGATACCTAGAACAGGTCTGTGATTAGGTGGAGTTCGAGGAAGAAGGCGGGTTATGGAGGTAGGTGTGTGCTGGTGCGATATGTAGGGGTGGAGCCTCACCTTAGACGCGGCGTCCTGGGAGGCCGCTTTAGCAGCGACTGCGCACGGTCTTGAGACGGGTCGACTGGCTAGTGGGCATCGCTTGCCCTGAGAAAGGGTGCATCGGGAAAGCTGGGCGGCCATCTTGATGTATCCGGAAGCAGCAACAGGCGTCGAGGGAGCGAGAAGCACAGCGTAGCAGCGAGGAAACCAAGTGTTGGCCAAAGGGTGTGGTGTAGTTGACTATTAGCCGTTGGTAGGTGCAAGCGGCTGTAGACGAAAGCCAGGTCCATCAGATTCTGACCGCCGAGATTCGCCGAATTGGAGGTGGATGCTGTGGAGAACAAACTTATCTGATGATTGAAGTTTCTAGAGTACGAAGTTTGACCATCAATTAGCTCCCACTCTGGATGTAACAGATGGGCTTTATACTTAGCTTGGTTGAATTGGCCTTCTCACAACTCTTGCAAAGCAAGGATAGATCCTCCTGCGTCTCCGCATTGTGAGATGTCTCACAAGGAACTGAGCTTCAGATCACGAGGAGACTTTAATTCCCACTTATGTCTGCTTGATTTTTTAGTCATTGATCCATGCCGAGCTCTGTAGTGCTGGGTTACCAGTCCCTGAAGGCCATTGTTGTGTCCCCCACAACGCCTGTGACCAGATGCAACGCCATCACCAGGAGACAGACCTCCTTCGCACTCACGGTAGCTCCAATAGCTTCTTTAATATCTCCTGCGGTGGCAACAGCTGCCGTGATCGATGAGGAGGCAGCGATAAATGTGTTCTCTGTTGTGGCACCATCTGTCGTTACCATACAGGACATATCAACAGTTCAGGGGCGCGACGTGGAAGAAGGAGTAGGTTCTGGATTTGTATGGGACAACTACGGTCATGTTTTGACGAACTCACACGTTATTAGCAAGGTTGCCAAGGACCAGACGGGCACTCAGGTGTGGTCCCCGAACTATCCCATCTAGACGCTTGCATGCCCCATTCCCCACCTGCTATGTTGAAACTTTTCCATTTCTAAGTATCTGACGTTCCAGCTTGTTGCTCCGTTTGGGATCTGTGAATGCAGCGTCGTAGCTTGTGCCAATGCTACGTAGTCGATTCACCTGCTACCACTTGCATTTTCAGAAACCCATCCATGCATCCGCAACCCCGCCTATCCAACGAAGAAATCAAGAAACCAAGATATTGCAAGAAGTCTCCATGGCTTCTGGGTGCCAGCACCCTGACCACCAGCATCACAAGTTTGTTGTTGGTCTGGTCTCTGCGAACCTTCGTCTTTCATGTGCAATGCAATGCCCTCTGTGAGCTGGAATAACTGCCCTCGTTGACTGTGGAGAGCGAGCATGCTGCATTTTGCTGCTAGGATGATTCGCCTATGTACAATGATACCTGCAAGGTCGTTTGAATGAGCAAGAACCCAAACAGGAAGACTCACTCTCAAAGCTAGGTTGAATTTCTGCACAGTATAAACTTATCAGCAGGGCTTTGTGAATGTACGGCTGACGCACACAGCGTTGCGCATGCAGAGAGTCAGAGTGACCTTCAATGCCGGACTGAACAACATGAGGAGTTATGATGCTCAGATACTTGTCAATGAGCCCGCAAACGATCTTGCAGGTATGATTGTAACACTGCAGCTAAGCCTGACACGCTACATTCACAACCTTGTCTTGTGATGATGTATGGAGCCCTTCCATGGAGCTCCATGTACCTAGATCTTTCAAGCACTGCTTCACCGACCAGCCTTGTCACTACCACCACATCGTCTGCAAAGTGTAGGCTCTTAGTTTGGTGCATTCTGGACATAATGCACGTGGGTCAGTAGGTGCAATACCGATTTTGTCGGCAGCATGGACGTGAAGAGTTACTTGCTGCAGTGCTGAAAGTGGACGCACAGAGTGACGAGCTCTTCCCTGTGCGAGTCGGCAGTGCATCAGGGCTCAGAGTAGGTCAGTATGTTTTTGCATTGGGTAATCCTTCTGGGTTTTCCAGAACCCAGACCAGTGGTGTGGTTAGCGGGCTGAACAGATCAATCCCTTCACCAGTGGGCACGCGGATACCAGGAGCAATCCAGACAGATGCTGCGATCAGTGCAGGTACTTCCAAGCACAAACCTCTGATTCTTGGCTTGTTGTGCTCTCTGTTTTTGTGTATGCGATGCTTGCCACGGTGCTGGAGCAGTCTGTCAGTGGCATACACTGCATTCATGGCCTTTATTACCATCACTGGTGATCTACATCCTGGTTTGAAATGGTTGATTGCACCTTGTTAATATCATATTATTACCTTCTTACCACGTTGTCATTATTACCTGCAACTCCTGAGGCTCTGCAGGGAACTCTGGCGGGCCTCTGGTGGACAGTTCAGGAAGAGTGGTATGAATCATCATTCTCTGTACACGGAACCAGGCTTTACATTTCTTTTTGTGATCGTATCAGCACGGAATGAGCGTGACATCAGTTCGTGGTGCAGGTTGGCGTGTGTACAGCCACCTTCACGAGGCAAGGCACAGGCAGATCCAGCGGAGTTAACCTCGCCATCCCAATTGACACTGTCACAGCAACAATCCCACGACTTATTGTCAAAGCTACAGCCTAGGTTCAGGAGACTTCCACATTCTTTGTATGGTGCATTTTTTCCTGGTCATACAGAAATTTCAGGAATGTGACTGAGATAGTCAGTAGGAGAGTGAAGCTATGGGGGGATGTTTCTTTGTGTAATGAAGCCAAGAAGCGGGCATCTTCGCATGTCTGCAGTGTGAAAATTTGGGATGGGCTGAACAATTGGGATTAGCTGTTGGGTATCATACTGATCAGTATCATGAGCACAGACCAATCGACACTGTCACAGCCGACGGCTTCAAACAACTGTTTGTGCAAACGTTGCATTTCACTTGGTCTCATGGACCATGTGCATTCAACGGAAGCCTCAACCATGCACAGGCAGACGGTTTGTGGCCTGGATTTTGATCGATTGTTTGTGGTGAACATAAGCATGCATGCTGACCACACGGTTTGAATTCTTCCAACCAATGGCACTTCTTTCACGGTGGCTTCCGGCTTCTGCAGTCGATTTGTATGATGTTGCGTCGTGACCTCGCGTATTATGTCGTTTTTCTGTGTCTTCTTCTGTGGCATCGGATATAAGCCAGAGGAGAGTGTTGTGCGTATCAAGCAGTGGAGCAACATGCGCTGTTCGGTAGCTCGCACAAACTCCCTGCGCCAGCTTTATAGGCCCACAAATTCAAGTTTTAGGTGTCGTAGGGTAGGTATGTGCCCGTCTCCTAAATTATGCGAGTCAGCTCGGCGTAGTAGAACACTTGTTTTTTTTTTCATCCAGCCAGCGAGTTAAATCTGGTGGCAGTGGTACTGATAATACGTTCGCGCACATCTACGACATGCTTTGTATTGTTGAATTCACCGCGGTGGTATGAGTGTGTGTCTTGGAGTTTAGGATGTTCGCTGATCGTGTATGTGGCGATCTTGCTAGCACCTGGCCCGCGCGTTCTGCAGACAATGCCGGGTACCGAGCTCAACATGACACATGATTGCAGATGCACTGGCTGTTGCTTCCCCTCCTAGCCCCACCAGCCAGCCCAAAGCGGGCGGCCTAGATGTCAGCCCAAAGGACGCACCATTGCCATCTCTGTTCCCAGATCCTCCGAAAGATGATCCAAGCGCACCGAAGCTGAAGGCCGTCATCATTGGTGCAGGGTTAGCTGGGTTCTCAACTGCTGTAGAGCTGCTTGATAGGGGGTATGAAGTAGAAATCTATGACCAGAGGCCTCACATGGGGGGAAAGGTGGCCTCGTGGCAAGATAAGGACGGCAATCATATAGAAATGGGCTTGCACGTCTTCTTTGGGTGCTATTTCAACCTGTTTCGTCTCATGGCGAAGTGTGGGGTTGTTGCCAATCTTTTGTTGAAGGACCATGCACACACCTTCATCAACGAGAATGGCGACAAGAGGCTGCTTGACTTCCGCTTCAACATAGGGGACTTCAAAGTAGGGGCCCCTTTCCATGGGCTCAAGGCGTTCTTCACAACACCCCAGCTCACTGCACTGGACAAGGTTCAGAATGCCTTGGCCCTAGGCACATCCCCAGTAGTTCGAGCTGTCATCGACCCGGAGGGCGGCATGCGGGACGTTCGTAAGCTGGACAACATATCGTTTGAAGACTGGTTCTTGTCTCATGGTGCGTGTGCCAGCTCTGGTCCTAATTCTCGTACACGCATGTCCCTCTCTGTGCGTGCAAGTCCGTCTGCATACTGCACCTGAAACCAATGATCTGAAATCGGGCATTGCGCAACAAACAGATCCATCTTATAAAGTATTCTCTAAAACTGTGATCAAGATGCCCATTTATGCCCGATGCCACAGTCTCCATCCGCAATGTGTTGCTCCTTGATTTCTCTGCCTCTGACTGCCTGGGCTTCTAGTATCAGTCCGGACACTTACTGCTATACAGATAATGATCAGATTCATGTCACTGTATCATACCCCTGGTCCCTGAACGACAGAGAGGGCCTCATTTCTGCACTGGAGAGTTGTGTTGCTTCCCACGTATGCAGTTACACTTCATGGAGGACGTTTCAGGCTTTTGCCACAATTACCGAGAGAGCTGTCACGATACCCTCGTACTATGGTTATAAGGGGACACTCAGCAGCATACCCAAAGTAAGTTGTTTTGTATGGGATACTGGCATCACCTTGTAGCTAACAGTGCATTGCATAAGCAAGAGCCGAACAAGTAGTGCCAGGGGCTTCTCCCAGCCCTTCGAGTGTGCTGCGGCCGAAGCCCTTCCTGGGTATGGTGTGGCATCCGATTCGTGTTTTCCCCTTTTGAATGGTTTTCTCTCGTGCTCTCCGGGTGCTACAACGCCTGCTGTGGTGGGCTTCAGGGTTGCTTTCAGTGCCGATTTTTCGGCCTGGGCCGAGACCATAATTTGCTTTGAGTGATGTCCCCCCGGAAAATCATCAGAAAATAATGAATTGTTCTATGTGCCGCCCCCGAAAAGAATATTTCGCCGAAATAAGTATTTCCCCCCACAGAAAATAAGTATTTCCCCCCTTAAAAGCAAACCCTGATGGGCTTCTCTAGTTTCTTGTGAACCACGACCGTGAGGCCCTTCAATGACATCAGCACAGTTGCCGGCTCATGCCGCAGTGCATGCATGATCGTGTATTCACCTGCAGCGCCACACTCGTGTATTCATGCATGCACAAACGTGTATTCGCCTGCATGTAATCACCTGCATGCACAATCGTGTGCTCACCTGCAGTGCTACATGCAGCAAGCTCTGGTGTGTGCACACAGCTTCAGCTGTGCACACAAACTGACCTGTGCACACAGCTTGGCGTAGGTTCAACAACAGTGCCTTAGCAACAGCGTGTAGCCTCTGCATATTGCACAAGCACTGGTCAGCAGCGAGCATGCTGTGCAGGAGGATCAAAAGACTCAATTCGCAAGATGTGGGACCCTATCGCATACGCACTGGGCTTCCTGGACTGCAAAGACATCTCAGCGCGTTGCATGCTGTCAATCTTCCACTTCTTTGCGACGAAAACTGATGCCTCCAGGCTGCGCATGCTGAACGGGTCCCCCAGGGACCGCCTGCTGCAACCTATTCTGGACTACATCACAGACCGTGGAGGCAGCCTTGAGCTCCGTACAGGTGCTGTTTGTGCTGTTCACTGCCCCCTGTATGGGCCCCCTGATTGCAACGTGGACGTACTGAGTGCTTGATCGACCTGCTGTTTGTTAGGTTACAGGCCTACTGTTTGTTAGGTTACAGGCCTACTGTTTATTAGGTTATCCTACTGTTTGTTAGGTTATCCTGCTGCTTGTTAGGTTACAGTGAATAATTTCAACCAAACGCGGGTTCAACCAAACGGCAGACCTTTCCTTGGGTCAGACCTACTAGAGACCTAGTGTTTGTTAGATGATCTTGCCAATTGATCCCAGCTGGCACTATTTGAACCTCACTTTTCAACGGCGGTAGCTTGCTAGCATCATTATCTGCTTCTCCAAAACCCAGCAGCTGTCTCATGGAGTGGCTCAACGGCTTGCCTTGCGACATGTGTTACATAGTGCATCTGTTGCTGCAGGCCGCAGCCGCGCGGCAACCTCTAAGTCTGCAGTAACACCTCTTTAATCCTAGCACCTTTGCGCCCATCAATAAGTGGCGGACTACTGTGAGTAACGGATAAACGAGCATCGTTTGGACGTATGAAAAGCTGTTTGATCTCATGTTTGTGGCACATTTCTGGCGGATACAAGCGAGTGCCAGGTTAACCAGCTGCGGCTGTGGATCTACGAACATGTACATGAGGTACATGAGCCATTCTATGGAGTTATGCTTGTAACTTTACACACCTGTATCTACGAACCAATGTATGTGTGTTCATTCCCAGATGCCATGAGTCGTGCATGCAGAACACCATGCATGCATGCAACACTTAAAGTCCACATGGCATGTCTGCGAGGGCCGCACCGTGGCGCATGCGCGATGTCAGGATAATAATTGCAACTAACCAAGTGTACACATGCATGACCATAGAGCATTACAGTCCATGCAGGCTGGTTTCTCATCCATTCTGCATCTTGTTGTTTGGGATTGTGCTCATTCACTTCATGATCGGCTGCAAGAGACAGAAACAACAAGAGAAAGAATCAACAAACAGTAGCCGCTCATGCAGGCTGCCAGGAGGTGATGTACGAGGAGGGTCCAGATGGCAAGCCAGTCGTGACAGGTCTTCGTGTCCGCAAGGCTGGCAAGGACAGGGTTGTGAAGGCAGACGTGTATGTGGCGGCTCTGGACTGCCAGGGTGCCAAGAAACTGATCCCGCAGCCATGGCGCAGGTACCCTTTGTTTGACAACATCCACAAGCTGGAGGGCGTGCCTGTGATTACTGTTCAGCTCAGGTACTCAGTTCCAGTCATGCGTATGCTCTCAAGTTTCATATACATATATATATATATATATATATATATATATGTGTGTGTGTGTGTGTGTGTTGCTGTTGCTGTCACTGTTTTGGGTATGACCTTAAACTCAGCTGCGGCCTGCTCGCGAGACAAGTTTTACGCACCAGGTCCCGGGTTCGAGTCCTGGTTCGAGTCCTGGACCACCTCTCGTCTTTTCTTCGAGCTGGTGAGCTGGGTGCATGAAGGGTTTTGGAGGTTTCCCTTTCGTGGAATGGAAAGGGAAACCATGTGCCGCCCTGTGGCACTGACAGAGGACTCAAACTCAGTGTTGCTGTTGCGTAGTCCCCAAGTGTTTTGCTGTGTGGCACAGGAGTGTGGTGCAGTACCGAAGGGGCGAAGTGCCAACTTTTATGGGTCCGATCCCTTGGGGGGGGCTGAGACCGAACCCATTCTAGGGTATAGCGTGCTCCGCGACCAGCACAACTTTCTCTTTCCCACAATGCCATGCACTAGCTGACAACAGGATAGGATAACGCTAACGGATCATGCGTCTGCTTTCAACAATTCCATGTGATGGCTTTGATGCTCGCATATAGTGCCTTCTATCTGATCTCCCACGAACGCACTCAACTACCCTGTTGTCTGTTGCTAACATGTACCTCATGTTCAGCCCTGAGCAGGTACAACGCACTCGGCAACCCTGTTGTCTGTTGCTCACATGTACCTCACGTTCAGCCCTGAGCAGGTACAATGGCTGGGTGACAGAACTCAAAGACCAGACCAAGGCGCAGAATGTTAGTGAGGTGTCAGGAATCGACAACTTGCTCTACTCATCAGATGTGGACTTCTCATGCTTTGCGGATCTGGCAGTCACCTCCCCTGTTGATTACCGAAAGGAGGGGGAAGGATCACTGATGCAAGTCGTGATCACGCCCTGTGAAAAGTACATGCCCATGAAGAACGAGGAGATCGCCGAAGAGATGCACAAACAGGTTCAGAAGCTGTTCCCGAGCGCCCGCTCTCTGGAGTACAGCTTCCATTCTGTTGTCAAGATCACACAGTCATTGTACAGGTGCTTCGCTGCCCGTGTCAATGAACCGTGTCCATGTAGTGGTTTGTGTGAGGTGTGTAAAGTTACAGGCATAACTCCATAGCATGGCTCATGAACCAGCAAATCATCGCATGCCAACTTAGCTCGACCTCGCACTAACGACACAGGACATGTGAGGTCGAGCTTAGTTGTCATGCGTTGATTTGCTGGTACATGACCCATTGTATGGAGTTATGCCTGTAACTTTACACACTGCCCTGTAGTGCTCTGTTGCAACCTCCTGGAGTCTATGACAGGCTGGGGTAATCTGCGGCAACCATTCAAGTTACAGTGTTGTTGCTGCTGCTGCTCTCGAATACTTGTGAGCGCCTCGTGGTAGCAGGGAGCGAGTGAAGTGGTGGTTGTGTTTGTGTTTGTGGGGTTTTTGGTAAACTGGATAAGGTAGAACCGAAAAGGCAAGAACAACCCGAATAGCCAAAAGCAAGCATACCGAATTTTTTTAGTTGTTTCTGGCTATTTGGGCTGTTGCCTAACTACTGCCTTTCCGGTTTGCAAGAAAACGTGTCATCGAGTTTTCAATATTTTGTATGAAGCGTGTAATCAACAACAAAAACATGTAATCAACAACAAAGCATGTGATCAACAACAACAAAGCAGCGACTGTGTGCAGGGAGGCCCCTGGACTGGACCAGTACAGGCCTGACCAGAAGACTCCTGTGGTGAACTTTTACATGGCAGGGTCCTACACCGCACAGGATTACATTGATTCCATGGAGGGAGCCACTCTCAGCGGCCGCCAGTGCGCCTACAAGATAATCGAAAACGCAAGTCAGATAGCTTCTCAGCAGCCATCAGCTCCGGCTGCTCAGGTTGCAGCCAATTGAGTTTGCAGTCATCTACCACGCCCATGTATTGCATGCGGGAATTGGAAGGGCTCGCGAGTGAAGTGCATGCAGTTTGATTGCACATGTTCGTACAGTATGTGGAGTAGTGTTTTGCGGTCAACTTGGTGCTGCTTGAGACACAATAGTCAAGAGGCTTTGCGAGAGACCTGATTCAGGTACTGTTCTTGTAACGATCACGTGTCTTTAAGGAAAGCTTGGCCCCAGGGCCCTCGTACACCGATGTTTTCGCGAGGTTTCTGCCGGAACCCCGCCCACAAGGTCCTCCCCACCAGCACCAATACACAGTGGCAAAAGTGTGGCACAGGCTATGGCAGCAAGGCCGCGGCAGTGCATGGTGGCTGGACTCCGGTAGTGCCTTTACACTGTGGACGTGGGCAAAAATAAAGAGACGTCAGCACGTTGAAACTCAGCATCGAAATCGAACCGAGCTGAAACCTCTTCTGAGTCCTTTTCTGCCAAATTTCAGAAGAAATGCGACAGAAATCCCCACAATGTGAACTTTCTCGACTGTACGCCTTGATGCTAGACTCGTCTTGGGAGAGGCGCAGTGAGCTTGCAAGTTGCTTCAGTGCAAGGGTGCATGTTGCAGGCGCACAGCTCATGCCCTCACAGATCATTGACATCACATGCATGTATATGCACACCGCTCATGCATGACCTGAACAGGATGCCCCCTGGGCAATGCAACCACCATGGCAGCAACGATGCATGCAAGGAATCACCGCAGCTCAGCTCAGCTGCGCCACCAGGCCACTCTGGTGCAGGCCATGGCGTAACACGTGCTCGGGTGCAGGTCTGGATGAAAGCATGGAGGAGATCATACAGATCGTCAGGGACGACCTAGGGGCCCTCATGCAACATCTTTCTATGATCCTTCAGGACTTCATAGAAAGAACGCTGCCTGCATGCGCCGGCAGTTTGAAGACGCAGTGGAGTTCAAGCGACGTAGTGGACTTCAAGCGAGCGCTACGAACATTTGTCGTGGTTTGTGAGAAGGGGGCAGGTGTGTTCTAGGCTCGTGCTGTTGCCGCAATGCATGCCAGACTGCTGTCTTCGAGGCTGCACGGGCAGTAGGCACACTGCTGCCTGTAGCGGCAGCCTGCACCAGGCCATGCGGCCGCAGCTGCTGCTCATTCAAATTTACGGACAGGACTCATTCAATATTACGGACAGTTGCGGAGCTTGCATGGCAGACCATGCAAGTGCGTGCATGCTCCCAGATGTCCTTCAGTCTGCTTGTGCCCAGCCAACGTGTGTGTGCTGTGTGCAGACATGAAAGGGGGGAGGGGCATGTGGCCAGCAGTCATACTGGTAGGCGGTTTTGTGGCCGGGGCGGCCGTGCTAGAGCTCTTTTAGGAGAGGTCCTCCCCAGAAGTGAGCAGGTATGGCCTGAATGATGCCGCCCAGCACATGGGCACGCTCCAGACGGAGGGCCTTGTTGCTGCTGGGGTGCACGTGGGGGGGGTCTTGGGGGGGGCGTATGTGCTGCACAGTCTATGTGGTAGGATTGTTACAAAGAAACCCTGATGTCAGCTCATTAAGAGCTCAGCTCACCCTAGGTTATGTACAGTGCAACACTCACAAACACGTCACAGTATGTGCCCAAGTCCCTGTGCAGGGTAGTGGGTATGTGGGGTAGGGGTGCGGTCAGGGAGGGCCTTGTTGCTGCTGGCGAGATCGTGCTGGGGTGACTGCTGCAGCGCAAGCAGCCTTGATGCCCTGTATGAGCAGTGTGCTGCGCGTTCATAGGGCGTTTGCGGCTTCATGTGATGCATCCTCCTTCAACTGTAGCAATGCATGGTTGTGCTGACATGTCAAAGATGCTTGATGTGACCTCTACTTGTTACATACCAGTCCGCTGTATCCCCATAGGGGACTTTAAGTTTATTAGTTATATTTTGTAATATGTTCAAAGGCGGAGGAGGGGAGCCCTGTACTTATTTCCTTTTGGCCGGTACGCCAAAGGTGTAGTAAACCAAAGGGCCCTTCGTGTGAATTACAAGAGAATGGTTTTTGTTTCTTCACAGTGTAAGTCACAAGGAAAGGCTAGGTGTATGGGGACAACCCACACACGCTACAACATGGCAGCACCAGCAACAGTCCGGTGCACGGTACAACACAGGGCACACTGTGTAACTATGCATGTATCTCTGGGTCGAGTCACTGACTCGACTGCGGCTAACTCGGAGTTGACAGGAGTTAGCCGGAGTTGAATATTCTCTCGCCACTTTGATTGATTGCAGAGCGCTACAGGACAGAGCTTGGTGCAGTCATACGTATATAACAGTGCAAGGTAAGTCAGCTTTCTGTGCTTGGATCGAACCTATCCAGCATCCTGGGATACGGCCCTGTAGCCAGGGGCTGGCAGTCAGTCACGGGCCCATGCATGAGTGCAGAACGCCGTCGACGGCTGTCACATGATGGCCGTCACCCTCTGCCTCTGTTCAGCGCACGCTGCTGAGCGCAGGCCTCGATCCAGGCAGAAACAGCCTTTGGACATAAAGTCTGAGCCAGACTGCGTTGACATGCCAAAATGAGGCTCTCGGGGTGACATGTCATGATCCCGAGAGATTCATTTTGGCCTCGCCCTTGACATTTTGACATCATTTCAGGTGCACGCATGGAGCGCTCGTAATTGTTGGATTGCTTATAGTATATTTATAAAAAAAATCACTAATCGGGAACACACCATACTGCAAGAGGGCTTCGGCCTCAGCGCCCCCGAAGGGGCGGGACAATATAGTATATTATGCAGCAAAGTGCAGTTCAGTCAACTGAGTAAAGCGCACAAGCCTGCCAGTGCAACACAGATTGCTCCAGTGCACTCGACTGCAAGAGAAACACCATAATTATTCCACTGTTCCAGATGGGTGCCTAAAAATTTTCAACCTAATCGGGAACCACGCCAAACCCAAGAAGCGCCTACATGTGCACTGTAGTTACATCAGCACTACACCAGGGCCCCCTAGATAGTCACCCCGCACCAATTGACTGTTACCAGTGTGAGCTGTTGTTGCTGTATTGTTTCTGTCCGTATTGTTGCTGTGTTGAAGCGGAATATATCGTATGAAGCTGGGTTTGTGGTCCCCAGGAGGAAGTCCTTTTCAAGATGATCTTTTAGCATGCTTTCTGGATTCAACTACGGCCTTGCATGTGGCAAGCAAAGAATAAGAATACTTAGCCACCAGGCATGAATCATGTGTGCTGCGAAGTCTGGAGATTACGACGTCAGGTGAGAACATTCGAAATCTTGGGGTTGGGTCAGCTGAGTCACCGTCGTTCTCAGAGAATCTGCATGTACATTTCGGCCCTAGAGTGGTCTCGAAGCCCTTTCATTGGAGACAGCCGAATGACGTTGAACTTTTGACAAGTTATCTAATACACGTAGCGTTAGAAGGTGCCAGTTGGTGACGTATTTCTGTACGGGCGCCATGAGAGTAATATCGAACTGCACAGTGTCTCGAAAGTGCAGTAATGGAGCAGTACTCCAACGACAGCAGGCACTATCGAGAGCGAGGAAAGTGCAAGCTGGCGCGGGTTCGTTCGAAGCGCTGAATGGGGTCATGCGAAGCGCTGAGCGCACAGCGGGACGAATCGGAGACCGGTGTGTACTGTGTGTAGGCCTCGTGTTACTTGTATATATGATTAAGTATGCTTATGTTACAGTTCACGTACGCGTTGCCAGCTTCCGTGATTTCACGACTCTCCAACAGATGTACGGCTAGCGCTGGAGTCGAGCACCAGGCATGTACTAGCAGTATAAGCATGGCAACAAGGAAAGCATGACGACATTATCAAGCTCTGTTTCAGTATTAATATATTTCAGTGCTTGTGCCTGCTTAGAATCCGTCGAGACCTCTGTCACTGGTCCAACGAATCGCATGGCCAGCAGCTCCCGTACTGCATTTCCCCCAGGATGCTCAAGCATAGGCGTTCAACGTATTCTATGCTAACAACTAATCACTATGACTTGTAGAGTCAAGGAAAGCTGGAAAGATGTGGACAGTCGCTATCGTGTCAGCAACCGCCTGAAGCACTACAGAGATGACATCCAGAGAATGCTACCTCATTGGCGACGCAGATTTCGAGAGTTCTCGAGAAGTAGAGTGGGAAGGGCTTCTTTGTGGGGAGTTTTCATCTACAGTATCATCAGTGGCTTCCTGTTCCGGGTGCGTGCGACACTTTTTTTGATGGGGACAGCATGCATGTTGAGCAGTGTTGCTCTGCGCTTGCTGCATTGGTATTCTGTACTTTGCAACAGTGTTTTTTTCAGTATTCACCAAGGGTGGGGTCTGCTTACAGCAGCAGTACAAGGTTACGACACCTGACCAAGGTTGCCAACTGGTGCATGACAAAAGTCATGATGGGAGTCCATCTTTGTGCTACACTGCAAAAAGACTACACTGAAGTAGGAGAAAAAAGTACTGAATGTTGCAGGTTCTGAGCATCATGTTTTTGCTCTGGTGGGTCGTTCCTTTGGTTCTTGTTCCTTTCATGCGAAGAAGCATAGCCAAGGCACAAGAGAATGGTTATGGTGCACAAGGGAGAGCAGCAGGGTTTGGCAGTGGTGCATCTCGAGGGAATACCGGGTATGGAGCATCACGCCAGAACCAGGACAGGGGACAGGTTATTGATGCTGAGTGGAGCTCACTGGACTCCGACGACTCCCGCAGAAGGCGATAGCAGGAAATATTGTGCAAGTTCGTATTATATACCCGTGTAACTCTCAAACTCTCCGATTCCTTGCACCTCTGCTCCAGCTCGTCCACTTGTGTGGCTCCACTGTGTTCCACAACAGCCCTTCTAGTTTGATGATCCACGAACACAGCATAGAATGTGTTCATTGTTGTGCTGTTGCAGAAGCAGGCGTCAGTTAGTGCATAGTGCAGTCACGAGCGTTTCCAAGTGCTCCATGAATGCACACATCATCTTGTTGCCTGTGAAACACGGCTCGAATGTAATTTCTGAATGTGATCGTGAACACTTGGTTACAGCTCTATCCAGTCCCGTGTTAGTGTGAACTGCAACCACTTATCAATGCAAGGTTCATGCAATAATACTACAGTCCCTGATCCCTCTGCACCTATGTGTAAGTGCGGGAATGTGAGATAGCGGGACTGGCTCAATCAAATATCTACATTCCTCCCCCTCAAGTCCTGGCTACGAACAACTCAGCTACCATACACGTCGCGGAAGTATTGGTGTAAATCAAACTCCCAATGTGTATCTGACTGGAACTGCACTTCATCTGGAGACACTGGCTCCTCCACCAACTCAGACTCCAATTGTGGAACAACCTCTGGATACATCCGAACAGGATCACACCGTCTGATGCTGTCACGTGGATAGCTTCTCTCAAATTCCAACAGCAATTTGCGCTCCGCAGTCGCTTTGAGTACCCGCTGGTGCAACCACTCACAGTTACCACTCTTCCTGACAACAAAATATTGTGCGGGGAGATATAACAAAGAATCTACACGCTTGGGGACTCGGCCTGGAGCAGCTTTGCGATCTAGAACAAGAACAACTGGATCTAGAGAGGAATTGGGAGATGATGGCACTGAAACGTCGAAGTCGGTGTCATCTGCAGACACCCATGGCCTGATGTCTACAACATTGAAAACATCATGGACATGCTGGTCCGAAAAGGTGTCAGGAATGGCGATGCGGAAAGAAGAGCCCACTGGTTCCACCACTGAGAAGGGTCCCAGATAACGCGGCCAAAGTTTGTGTGCTTGAGTGGAAGGTCCTTGGGGTGCGAGAATGCGGGTTGAAATCTTCACCCAATCCCCAACCTTGTACTCGAATGCATTTGAAGAGCCACGAGTAGCCCTTATCATTTGTTGACGTGCCCGTTCGAGAGACACACCAGCAGCTTCAAAGTCACTTTTACAGCGCTGCAATATGGTATCCACATCACGATCCCCAGATGAGATTGACTGCAAGGGAGCTCTGATGTCTCTGGGACACCAACCAAATAGCAATCGGTGAGGTTTGAAGCCTGTGGCTGAGTGTAGGGTATTATTATATGCATACACAAGTGCAGGAATGTGCTTGGACCAATCAGTGTGAGGCTGATTCACATATGCTCGAAGCATAGTGACGAAAATACGATTGAACCTTTCGGTTTGACCATCTGTTTGAGGATGGTAGCTCACAGAGAGCTTCATTTTGATGCCAAGGTAACGGCACAACTTGCGAAACTGACTTGCAGTGAGACGAGAGTCTCTATCACCTGTGATTGAGGCAGGGAGCCCAATCCAGCTGAATACCTTTTGCCAGATCTGCTCACACAACTGCTGACAGGTCATGTGCTTGTCGGTGGGAATGACAATAGCCCATTTGGTGAATCTATCAAGAATGCATAACACCTGTGTGTACTGTTCAACAGACAGAGGAAACCCTCCTAGCCAATCCAAGGTTATGTGTGCAAATGGACGACCCAGCACTGGCAAGGGTTTGATGTGGGGAGTCGGCTGTTTCGAGGGTTTGACTCGTTGGCACACTGCACATTCAGCGATATACTTGGACACATCTTTTGCAAGACTAGGCCAGTAGTAGTGCTGGCTGAGTGCAGCTATGCACTTCACAGAACCAAAATGTCCTGCAATTGGGCTGTCATGATACTCAGAAGTCAACTGCTGCCGCAGGGTTTTTCCAATGGGAGCAGCGCCATGAGGCACATACACCCCATGTAGTCCCTCCGCCACAAAGTAAACCACTCCATGCAGAAGCTCGTACTCGCCAGTTTCAGCAGACACTGGGCCCTGCTTAAGCTGGTTGAGCAAGTGTCTAGTACCAGGATCAGATTCGTACGCCGCCTTAATGCGGGACAGCCATGGGTCATAAGGCATGGAAGCACCAATCACCATGAGGCGAAGATCGGGACGCCGGGACAACCCATCGACGAAATCATTCGCTTTCCCAGGAATGTAAGCAACCGTAAGGTTGTAGTCTGACAGGAACTGTTGCCAACGCACTTGGCGTGGGGATAGTGTAGACTGACCCATCCAGTCCCGTGTTAGTGTGAACTGCAACCACTTATCAATGCAAGGTTCATGCAATAATACTACAGTCCCTGATCCCTCTGCACCTGTGAGTAAGTGCGGGAATGTGAGATAGCGGGGACTGGCACAATCAAATATCTACATCGAATGATCACTGAGCCCGTCACAAAACAGCAACATGCTGCGCAAGTGTCGAGTAAAAATATTGAGTGCAGACAGCACTATAAATTTCTAGTGTCTCTGAACCAGCACCTGGATGCGGAGTTGACTGCACATGCAGAGGACACTTCAGAGTAGTTGAGGCCTCCATCAGGCCCCTCATGTGCTTCAGGGGCGTGAAACCGACGCGAGCTGGACCCAAAGTTCAAAGTATATATGTAGCGCATTATATGTACACACTTGTACAAGCTTGTACTTCTAATCCACTACATTGTACTTGCGTAAGTACTGCAGTATACAGCTCTATGATGCATGGCTACAATGCAAGCATCGTCAATTCGCACGTTGGATCGTGCGAATAGCGCGCTGCGTGTTTCTGGTGTCGTCGGCAAGGCGGGCAACATTACCGTGACAGTAACTGCTGGACCAAATGCAACGAAGCCAGGAAGGGACATTTCTTCAGAATATGCAAGGCAAAAAAATCCTGGAAATATTCCACCTGTTTTTTTTTGCAGGAACATCTACCATCCTACTAAGGATCTACTACGGATCAGTTCAATATCGGACTGTTCCGAAGTGCGTAAGTATTGACAGATGCCGTAGAATGCAACTGGCGTTTCCCCTGTCGTGTTTGACCGGCCTACGAGATCGGCCTTGTTACTGATCATGGGCTTGGGAGTGCCTTGTCCTTCGGATTGTGTTTCTTGCACGATGTACCTGCATCCGTGCAAGTGCCTTCCGACTGGCATACATGTATAACACTTCAATGATCGCATAGTAGGCATTTGGGCGTAGCTGTACTGGCTGGCTGGGATCTCATCGTTGGAGATGCAGTCGGGGGTTTTTGACGATGAGAAGTTTACGAGAACGGCTCCAGCATCTAGTAACCGAGACTCGCGTTTACGACAGCCAGCGCATTGTGTTATGTTGCTATTCCATCAACTACATGATCCTACAGCGGCCCTGCAGGCTAACGGCATCCTTGTAGGGCTAGCTATACGCTGCGCGTGTAACATTGCGCTGGATTATAGAAGACTTGAAGCAGGGGCCATGGACGCACACCTCATGCGTACGAACAGTCATGGCAGTGTTTGCGACTTGCATCCGCTGCGTAGATCTGCTTCGTCTTCTGAATTCTCTGCCTTCCTGGGCACTACTGCGCGGCTCTCCGGGAAGCTTGAACGATTAGACAGTCGCATGAGATATATCATGGAGAGCCATCTCGAAGATTCGGGGGTGACCAAAGACTTTGGCGCGCAATCCGTGAGTCTCTCCCGTCCGTGACTTTTTGCAGAACAGACTGGATTCGCTAGATTGTCACAACGAAGCTGCTCTCGAGCATCTCTCTCTGTGCCGTTCATGCTACAAATATTCAATCAACATACTGTTGAGAAACCGCGTATGTGCGCTCCTGGCCACCAACACATCGATGTGCAGGGCCTGTCATACGCTGCTCACAGTGAGGAGTACATATCCAGCTCTCAGTACGGCAGCAACACCGATGTTTCCACAGACGGTATCGCTACAGCCTCAGCCACTACAGCGTTCGATGAGCAGCATGCAGACGCACCGCAGCCCACTTGGCCATTATCAGGAGTTGATGCCACATCGATTCCAGTCCCACTTCCAGTTGCACTCCTCAACTCTGGTGTCAGGCACCAGGATTCTTGCGTGGAAGCGCAGTACGATAGTCCCCAGGAAAGCCAGCTGTCCGCGGAGCACGAAAGCTCCATCGAGCAGAATAGGATGACATTATCACCAGTGGACATAGAGAGATGGATCGAGGGCAGTGGTCCAAGTGATGCAACTCCGAAGACTCATAATGTACCTCACATACATTCTGGTGCAGCACAATCGCAGAGCCTGCCAAGCAATATGAGTGTGCTGCACAGTGCTCAGGTCTCGAGACACCAGTCCTGGACCAGTGCAAAGTCCAGCAGCAGATTCGGACCAGACAAATTGCTAAGAAACTCCATACAGGCGCTCCTAGAGCTGGAACAAAGGATGCTGTCACACGAGTATTTGCTGATCGTGCAAGTTGCTGGTGTGTCGGGTGTTTGTCGTGCTCTTGTCAGGTCTCTGACAAAGTTCCAAGACTCGTACGCCTCCTCAACCCACTTTCATAAACAATCCATGCTCGTTAAATTGCAGATGCATTGATGCCACAGCATCCACAGCATGCACGTGTGCCTTGAGTACCTTAAGAATGAAAGCCGCACAACACTGCCCTGCATGTGTACACTCTCCCCCTGTCTTCTGATCACTGACTAAAAATGATGGTGGTTTCCAGTTGATGGACTCACTGAATGCAACAAGGTCACAGACCGAACACAACTCAATGACTTGTATGTTTCAGGCTACCAACATCCAAGGTTGCAGTGATCCTCTTGGAGGGATCCAGGAGCAGTGCAGGAGTAAACAGGGTAGTACAGCAGTCAGGATTCCCTGTGCTTCCTACCCTTAGCAACAGAAGAGGCTCATCTTGCGCCTGGTCCACGTTATTCTCCTCCTCCAGAGTCCCTCGGGCTATTGTAGTCAAGTCCAGCACAGGCAAGACAGTTTGTGGGGATGCAATCCATCGCATCCGCAGAACAGACGTGTCCGCTTTTCCCTGGCAAAGGCTCCCATGGTCCTCTGTCCTGTTCGGAGCTGTGCTAGCCGCCTGCCGCTGCACAGATTGTGCGTCACTGACCGTATGGCTGACTTCAATGCTCTGCACACGCATCAACGTTTGACTGACTGCACTGCTGTCCTTCTGTCTGTCTCTTCCTCTCTCTCTGCCTCTGTCTCTGCCTCTGTCTGTGCGTTTCTCTTCAGGCATGCGTGATGATGGACATAAGACAACAACAAAAACCCGAAAAGGATGGAAGATGGCGCATGCAGTGGGGAGACAGGAGGAGCTGCGGTCGCGGGCCATCCTGCTACTGCACATAGAGAAGCCAGAAGAGCTCCCAGAAACCTTTCCACGGCTGCTAAGGATGTGGCTGGCCATGTACCCTACCAGTGCACTGCTCTGTTACACCACAGGCACAGGCAGCCGCGTGCGTGTTTCTCTCCCACACTCCCTATCGCAATCCGACTTGTTTATCTCATGCAAACACATCATGCAAACACCTGTCATTGCAGGCCCAAGAATCAGTAAATGGGCAAGAATCCTGATTTAAGAACGCCAAGTGCGTAAAACTTACCACTGACTTGTGCAGCACAGCGGTGCCATCACTAGGAACGTTTTCCAGAAGTGCTGGCCAAACCACTCCAGCATTGCCGCAGCTCAACGCGCATCCTCCACTAATACATTCGTCTTATGTACACCCTGGACACGCAGTCAACAGGTCAGAGCCCAAGTAGACCGAAGTAACAAACTCAAAAGAACGCGACCTCCAATCGTCCACAGTTATGCAGCTGAAGTGCAATAGAAGCATGCGAGCAATATACAGCAACATCTGTTTTAATCCGCCACTCACTTTACCCGCCAGAAATCTACCAGAAAATTTAGTTCTCCATAACAGCTCTCGATACGGTCAAGCGACACTCGTTTATCCGTCACTGACTATACTCCGCCACATTTTGATGAGTGCAATGGTACTCAGATAAAGAGACATGTCATATGTTACTGTGTATGCTGCAATGAACCCTGCAGTGCCCCCTGAACAGCACCACAAACTTTGTAAACATGGTACACGCAAACATGCTAGTTTCCTCTGCAGTTGAAGGACGAATCAGGGTTCCTGTTCCTCGAAGATGTGCCTCTAAATCAGGTCCGCACGTTCGCAGAGAGCGCGAACAGCTGCATGCTGTTTGCGCCCATGCACCACCACCTGGTGATGGCGTTCGATGTCGCGCATCTCGGGCCTTCTGCGAGTGCCTGGCAGCTGCAGGACGGCTCCTGCCGCAGCCTGTGGCGGCGCCTTCAGCGGGTGGAGTACGGCCGCCTGCACACCACCCCCGCGTTCATCGCTGTCTGCTACCATCCCGGGCTCGTGCGTTTTTTCCCCGGCTTTTTTCTTTCGGCCTTGGTTTTTGGCCCCCAGGGCCACTACATCTTTCGTTCTTTCTTTCTTTCTTTCTTTCTTTCTTTCTTTCTTGCTTGCTTGCTTGCTTGCTTGCTTTCTTGCTTGCTTGCTTGCCTGCCTGCCTGCCTGCCCATGTTATTGCCCTGCTGGTTCACTGGTCTCCGCCAGGGGTATCGTTATTGACAGCTTTTCAGCCACTGTCAGCCAAATTAATTAACTTCTGTCGTGCTCACCCCGGAAAATAAAGAGTTGTTGTATGTCACACCCCCCAACATGAATGCTTTAAATCATTTCGCTGACATAATTAGTCTTTCCCCATTCCTTAACTATATCCCTGGTCTCCGCCCTGGAAGGGCTCCATCTCTGCTTGCAAAACGAAACAGGCCGTCACATACACCACATGAATCAATAATGCCAGAGTCGCAGCAACACATTTGTGTGTCAATGTGTCTGCCTGCGTGTTGTGAGGAGTTGCGCAAGTCCAAAGGAACACACGTCCAGCTGCATGCATGATAGGTGTTTCTAGCACTAGCAGGGAGTTTCTAGTACAAGGGAGTTTCTACTACAGGGTGTTTCTAGCACAATCAGGGAGACCGATACCGATACCGGTGCTGCGTCACACTGCGCTGCTCTTGGCAGGCATGCTGTTTGCAGTATAAAAAAAAGTGCTGTCTGATGCAACCGCCGTGCATGCATGTGCCGCCAACAGTAGCACGATGCATGGGAGTGTGTCTTGTGCGGCGCATGTGTGTCTTAGCACACCTGAGCAGAACTGAAGCAGTTGTACTCTGTTTCAGATTCCGTCTTTGATGTGTCCGCAAAACGAGTTGACTGTATACAAAGAACAACCCCCGTCTTTTCCTATTCTTTGTTCGGGCAAACGCCACGGGCAAACACGGCTCTCACAGCTGTTTCGAAAAATGCATGGAGTCAGCATGCGGTGACTCTCCACACGCGGACGGCGGCCCGGTCATAAACAGGGTGGCTTAGGGGTACCAGCACAATGCATGAACGTTCGCAGGGCGCGCATGGCTAGTGATGAGGATCACAGTCGCTGTCTCCAGATGTACAGTCAGCGTGGGTGTGTTTGCGTGCCCACGGCGCCGTAGCAATGCAAGCAATTCAAAAACAGCATGTGAAGGGTCTCTTGTCCGCCGAATGCCCACGCTTTATGTAGCTGTGGCTGTGCAGGACAAGATGCTGCAGAATGTGTTTGCGACGGCGGTGCAGCAGATGTACTCTGTGCACCATACGGCGGGCTCTGAGGCCGATGGAGAGGCGCTGATGTACTGCTTCTGCGGGTCGGACAGCCGCGCGGCGCCGACCGTGGCGACTGAGTTCGTGAGGGACATCTCGAATGAGGCACGCAGTGCTGGCGACGTCTGTGCCTTGCTGGTGGTGTCTGTGCCTGACATGAGGGTGCGTTGCGTGGGGCCGTGTCACGTGCGGTTTGTCTGTTTGTTTGTGGTGTTATACATTTCCTTGTTCCTATGTGGTGTTATACATTGTGCAAAGGCTGTATGTGCAAATACTGTATGTATGTTTGGGTACGGAGTGTGCCAGGAGCAGGTACACGCCGTGAATGCGTTTACAAACCGCAAAGGTAGTGAATGATGAGTGAATGAACCCAGAGTCGTAAACACAGTAAGGGGTAGGTGACCCAGATAAGCACCCAGATAAGCAAGTATTATGGAGGAATCCAGATATGCAGGAGGAGATATTCCCAAAACCTGAAACTTCCCGCCAATGGCACACTCTTTGGTTACCCCCTCTTAAGCACAATAGATAGGCAAGAGCCCAAATCGCTTGCTTGCTTGATCGTTTTGTGGTTGCTATCGTTACTTGTCTTTTCAGCTTGTACTGCAGGTTGCTGTGTGAGTGAAGTAGTGGCTGTGTATGCATGTTGTGTTTCGCTGTGTGGCGCTTGCCTGTGGAACTGCTATTTGCCTTGCAAAGGAAAGCCTGTTCTGCTGTTCACGGCTGTTCACGGCATCACACGGACCCTCTGTTCCACGACAGCAGAGGGTCCCTGTGATGCGTTTTTGTGTTGGTTCATGTAACTCTCTGAGTTATTGCCTATTCACTGCCTTTCCAGTGTGTAATGAGAGCCTCTGTAATGAGAGGAACAGAGGGGCGGTGGGGATGACACTGTGTACCCCCTCGGGGGGGTTTGGCCGGGGGGGGAGGGGGGGAGGGTGCCAATCGCTCAACCTGACGACTGTAGCAATGCTCTGATGACATGCACTTTTCTTTTCTTGTTGACATGCGTATGTGCGGTGCAGATGTCCCAGATAAATTGCAGTGTGCTGCCCTCTGTCGAGTATGTTCGAGGTGCCATCACGGCATACTTCTGCAAGGAGCTGTCCTTCTCGCCTCTCAGCATGCGGCAAATCAATGACTCCTGAGCGGCAATTCAACAGCTCCCAGTGACAGCCTTCTTTAGGAATGGACCCATAACCTACACCTTCCCAGTGACTGCGAGAGATCGTGGCTTGCTGCCTTTTCGGTTGCCAACAGTGGCTAGAACAGATTGATCATGCCCATGCGGCATGCATGCTCCTTTTGAAGAGGTGTCAGGCCTCCACCCAGTTTCCCACCGTAGGTGGGGGGGGGGGGGGAGTGAGCGCCTCAGTGGTAGGCCCGCTGTCGGCCCCCTTGTAGAATGGGGGGGTTACCGCCTCAGTGGTAGGCCCGCTGCCGGCCCCCTCGTAGACGCTTCTGAATCCACGCTCGTACTTTCATGAGCGCCACGAGTATATTATTCTTCTCTTTTTGTTGTTGGTTCATTTCTGTTTGTAGCGGCTCGCACCACCATTTTGTGGTGGAAGCCACTGATGGGGTCGGCACTCCTGCCGCTTTGTCCTCGCGCTCAACATCTTGTCCCGTGCATGCATGTGCTAGAATGAAGTTTCGGTGATGGGGTGGTTGCTTCAGAGTCGGTTCAGGACCGTGCATGCATGTGCTGGAATGAAGTTTCGTTGATAGGGTGGTTGCTTCAGATTCTTTCTTTTCTAGAGTCCGTTCAGGGCCTCGAAGTTTGGCTGTTGAGTGCATTCAGGGGCAGGCATCTTGCAGGGTTGTTTGGTGGGGCTGCGCATCTGCTGCAGAGTTCTTTGCTCGTTTCAGCGTTTTAGGCTGCTGGCGATCTTATATCGCTTAGGCAGTAGCACCTTGGATGATGTAGCAGCTGGTCGGTTTCGGGCTTTTTATATCATGGCCTGTACATGGCTGTGTGGTTGACATTTCAGCAGTTGGTTATAGCATAGTCTTCATAGATGCTTGCAGACTTGGTGCTGCGTGGATGGTAGTAGATGTGCTGTATGGATGGTTGCAGACTCAGCCAGTGGCATCACGAAGTGTGAGTTGCCAGTGTATGATGTCCAGTACAAGAATGTAATATGTATCCCACATTGATGCTGGCGCAGTGGAGGGGCGCAAAAAGGGCAAAAGGTCCGTGCGGGTGGTAGCAACCCACCTATGCAAGGGGGAGAATCTGACATCCACTCATGAAGGCGTGCGCTGTCTAGGCGTGTGCTGCGTGTATTGTGCAGTTTGTGCAGTATGTTTTAAAATGGGAGAAGTGGGTATTGAGTGAAACTAGTGTGGAAAAGGATCACAATGTGTGCACACGGCCAGATGTACCACCCGCTTTTACCTATCTCTGCGAACTGCTGAGCTAGAGAACTAATATCGCTCAAGACGCTGCACACAGCTCACTCAGTCGGAACAGCTTGAATATCAGGCATCAAAATCCGCCCACAGCTAGAGCACCTATACGCAAAGAGGACAAGTCAGCATCGCCAAAGCATATGAAGGTACGCAGCAGAAGGGCGAGGCAGGCAGCGGTGGGGGGTGGCAGCCCTCTGCACTCTGCAGGGGCGCCAGTGCGGGGCTACATGGAGGATAGGGGTAGCGTGGCGTGGGGGTGCCAGACAGCGGGGTGAGCGGCAGGCGTGGGAGATTCACTTCACAGGCAAGTGAGAACAGCGGGGTCCTGGAACGAAGAGCACCGAGTGTGGGGTGCCGGGGGGGGGGGGGGCTGGGGGTGAGATCGGAAGAGC
>JAUMHD010028532.1:0-30232 GCA_032359135.1 Ulvella scutata
CCGCAACACTACCTCCACCTTCTCCCCCGGAGCGCCCCCCCCCCCCCCCCCCCACACTTGCAGGGTCCGGCGATGGGTCGGTTCTATATCATCGAAGAAATGGCGATGAAATTTTGGATTTAAATAAAACTTATTTAAATCTATCGCTCTGGAGCAGAGCGATATATCGCCCAAACCGGAAACCCTGATGTTCAGCATACACATAGCAACACTTCCTCCAGATCCTCAATATATTCAACATAAACATAGTAAACCCTCCTCCAAATCCGCAACCCTAACCCGCCCCTCACTTGCAGGCTCCAGGCCTTATCCAACAGGTGTAATGAACGACGAGTACGAGTACGCGCTCCCAGCCAACCTCCGACTCGGACTAAGATCAAAACAAGATAGTTCTGGAGCCATGAAGGATTCAGGTAACGAGGACGGCACATGGACGTACACTGTGCCCGGAGAAAGCAGTGGTTTGCGATCAGACGGCGATCTGTTTGCTGGAAGCGTAAGCAGCAGCCAGGGCTTGCAGATCAGCGGCCCTTTGGGGGTTCTTCGCTTACCTGAGCCGGGGGCTGTGGCCCCTCATCACCTCGAAGCTGTGGTGCGATCTTTGCAGTGACGAAGAGTTCTCAAAAACTTCCTGTACTTCTGCCTGCTTGATACTTTATTGTAAGGGCCTGTATGTGAGATTTTCGTGGCGTTGTCCCGAAGAGATGCTTTTTCGACATGACATGACACGACGAAACATTACACAACATGTTGCCTGTACGACACATTTGTTTCCGCATTTTTCTGTACAATGCCGTGCAGTGATATATTTTTACGTGACATGACTGAACATGACAAAACATGGAGTAACAAGGCATTTTTGTCTTCTAGCTTGCATCTACCAAGAACATCACGAGGCTCTCGATACATACAACCCGGAAAGGAATCTTAAGGACGTGAAGCCATGGTTTGATTGCCCTCCCCTTCGAGGGTGCTGATGCCGAAGCCCTTCTCGGGTATGGCGTGGTTCTCGATAAGCGTACAAATTTTTTTTTTTAATCCAATGTCCCAAATTGAACTGCATGCCTCCGGGCCTCCAAAATCAAACTTCAACTGTAACACACACGCATACACACACACACAGGAAAGGAACGGCACAGAAGCTTTCCATAGTTCGCGAGCCCACGGCTCCTCTTCACTCGCAGCAGACCTCCCAAGAAGAGCTCCATCTCTGCCAGTAATGTCTGTCTCAGAGCGCACCTCCTCCGGAGCTCCAGCCAACGATGACAGCACCTTCGGGTCAGTCACAGGGCCCTACCTTCGCCCAAACTCTAGAACGGCTCCAGTTGGTGTCGGAGACAGCGACAAGCGGCCTCTGGTGCCCTCTAGCCACCTTCTGCCGCTGGACTCTGATGCTGGCGAGAGGAGACACTCGAGCCGAGGACATACGAGCTTAGGCGGACGGGATCAAGCTTGGCCCCCATCAAGCGGTGGCTCGCTCACCTATGATTTGAAGATCACAGAGTCTGCAGTTGTTCAAGTACGGTTACCTGAACGTTACTCTTCTGTACCGCTGTGTTGATGTAATCAAAGTCACTGACCACTGAGACATGTAGCGCTACATGTCTCAGTGGTCAGTGACCTTGTTTACATCACTACACTGTGGAAAGCTCTGCAATGTACTGGGCCATATAGTTTTTCAGAAGAGGATCGATAGGCGGGAACCCTAGTACCCAAAAGCATGTTTTTAACGCAGATTTTGAAGTAAAAAACCTGCGAAATCCAAACCTGATTGCCAGAATACGCTCCATGCTTGCACACGCACAGGCACCTTTCCATTCGTTTCTGACATGCTGCCATATCCTGCGTTTGTTATGTGGCTACGAGTGTATATGCGACGCCATGACGCCTACTGTGCTGTCGATGTATTCTCTCAGTGTATATCCGACGCCATGACGCGTCGCTTTACTTGAACAACGCATGCTATACATATGCTTGCTGATCATGCATGACATGATGCAGGGACTCGTCGCGACGCAAGGCACTTACATACCTCTGGAAGGAATGCAAAAAACCATTGCAATAGAGGACAATGAAGTCTCCTCTGCAGTGGGGGCAGCTGTTCAAGTGCGGTTACCTGAGCGTTTCTCGACTGTACCGCTGCGGAAAGTTCTGGAATGTGCCGGGCCCTGTTAGAACCGGAGGAGTTGTATTAGGGCAAGAGCCTGAGTAGGTGAAAGCACGTCGTATATCGGCCACAACACCTGACTAACAGAAGAGGTACCATACGTGCGCAACAATACAGCAGGAATGTCGTGAGGGGATGCAGAAACACTAAGTATGTCAGCGAAGCTGTTTGAAGGAGTTACTTTTGGGGGGTGTTGCATATACACCATGTACAGTTCATTATTTCATGCGGTTCGCGTGCATGAGGTCCATGAGGTTCATGAGGTACAGTTCATGAGTTCATGAGGTGACCAATTGCATGAGGTTCATGAGGTTCACTTGCATGAGGTTCACGAGGTACAGTTCATGAGTTCATGAGTTGATCACGATAGATGTTGACTAATTTGGTGATTAGTGGCTGACAAGATGTGAATCGCGATACCCCTAGCACAAACGCACACTGGATCACTGGAAACTTGCCGTTTCTTAGCACAGATGCTGCCGGCTGCTGTCTATATTTTGTGGCTACGAGTGCAGTTGCAGTGTCACTTTGCGTACACAGTGCATGTGCATGATGCTCATGCATGTTCTGGTACAGGGGATTGAACCAACACAAGTTACTTACATAGTACCGGAAGAAACGCAGAAGACCATTGCAATAGAAGAAAACGAGCCATCATCTGCTGTGGGCGCAGTTCAGGCCACACAGATGACCATCGCAATAGACGAGAATGAGTCTTCGACCTTGGTGAAAGGAGTTGAGGCCACCCAAGTGACTGTTCCAATGGAACAGGAGGATTCAGAAATGGAGGAGACTGTGACAGTGGCTACAGGTGTCACTGCTGCTTTAGCACATGTCGGTGGCCAAAGGATCCCAGAGAATGTTCCAAGAGGTGCTTCTGTTGGCTTTTCTTCTTTCTTTGTGGCTGCCAAATTCTATGGAGGTATGCCTGTAACTTGACACACTTTGTGGCTGCCTAATGATGCAGTTGTGGAGTGATCGATGATATTCGAGAGCCTTTTGGGCCGGTGGAGGAAGTGCATGGGTGAATAGTTATTCCATCTACCAATCACCGCCGCTGTTGATTGCTGCGACGTATGCAACTGCCGTATGCTGCCGTATGAACAGTACATATCAACGGTAAATAGTCCCCGTTCGAGTGTCCACAAGTGTGTTCATGTTGCTCCTTGCCACATTTTTCGCACGGGTGTATCGCATCCCTGTGCAGCGTAGCGGGTTAGGGGGGGTACCAGAGGCCTACAGGGGGTCTTCCTCAGGAGGTGTGTTGATTCACCGCACACGGCACCCACCCTGTTGATGTAATCAAGGTCCCTGACCACTGAGACATGTAGCGCTACATGTCTCAGTGGTCAGGGACCTTGATTACATCAACAGGGTGGGTGCCGTGTGCGCCGAAGTCCCTGTGCAGGGCAGTGGATGGGTGCAGTAGGATTGCTAGCTGCCGCGTGCTAGCTGGGTCCTTCGTTTCGTCACAGCCTGAGCATTGCCGCATCGTGATTGCTCCTTCCGAGTTCAGCTAGTCAGTCTAAGTCGTGCCTTTGGACACTGCATCTGGTGAGTCTTCGTCGCACCTTTGGGCAACGTATGAGTGATTATCAGACGCAGGCAGGCCGCAGCCTTTATGTATGACCAACAGAACCTTCAGCCCCCCACAAACTCTGCACACAGATGCGAGTTCTGTATTGTGTATACATGTATTTAAACTGTATTCAAGAACGTTCATATGTCAACGTTTCCACGGTAAGGGGTAGTCATTTCTTGAACTGCAGTGAATCAGAGAAATGCAGTAGATAGATGTCTACTGAAGTTTTATGTCAGCGAAAAACTATCAAGTGTTCATTATCGGGTGGGCACCAACGGAGATGGGTATTGCATGCACCAGTTCACGGCTTTCCAGCGACATCAATTCACAAGTTACGTTATCTGCTAAACAGACGCTGACGAATTGTCAAATAAGTTGAATTCAATATTGATAACCCGTGTGTGTGTGGGATGCAGGTCCGCCTCCTCGGCACCCTCAACAACCAGACGTTTCCATTTCAACAACCGACCTATTGTACGGCCGAGAAGGCGCACTGTCTCTCTCGAAGCAGCTCGACAGGTTCCGCAGGAAGGATCTATTCCTTGGAAGGTTCCGTATGCTCGGCCGCCAAGATCGCCGTCGCGGCGGTGTGCCCCTGTAGCCACCTGTTCTGCGCCTGACAAGTCTGCACTTATGGCACGGTCCTCGAGATTCCCCATCAGTCAGGTTCTGCATTGCAGTTAATTCAGCCACCCATTGAACTGAAGCAGAGATGTTCCCACATTTCTACCTCGTTTTCGGTATTTTAACTTTAATACCGCAAGTTGAAAACATAAGGTTTCATTTTATCGCAAGCATCTAAACAGCGGGAAGAAGCGGATGGTTCTCGCTCAGAAAAATGTAGAAGCAGTCAACAAATACACATCAAAGAAAGCCACATTCACGTTATGAAGTCGTCAGCAACTGTTGTCGTTTTCCTCGTGCCGTCACACGGTCCAGATGTTCTGGAAATCACCCCCGAAGTATCCAGTATCCGCATGTATCCACGTCCCCCTTGCATTCTGCATGTCATTCACTTAACCAAATGAAGAAGCAGTGGTACAAGAAAATATCATATCGATGCATCCTGTCGAGCCCCTGTTAGCAGCATGCACATGAAACACGATATCACGTCCTGTGGATGCAACTGCAGAACATCATGCGTGTGCATGTGCGGCATGCAGGGCAGGCGGTGGTGCAGTATGCAGAGGGGGTGGTGGATGGCCGCGCGTACGCAATCAAGTTCTTCCTGGATGAGGACAGCTTCTACGCGGAGGCGGCACTGTATGTGGCGGTGTTCCCCCACCTCAGGGCCTGCCTCTCTGAAAGGGCTTCCCTCGCCATGGCCCAGCTGGCTGTTGCGCCGGTCTCCGATAGCATGCATGGGGACGCAGGAGGAAGGGTTTCTATGACAGCTGCCGAGAAAGCGATGCAAGCTGCTGCGTCGCGCTTTCTTCCACAAGTGAGTGTCCCCTTACGTATTGTTACGTAAGTTTACGTATTTTGACATGTGCATGTAGTTATGTAAACTTACTCAAGGCTTATGTAATCTTTGTCGTGGATGAGCAAGATTGCTTATTTTTACACGCAACCAAGTTTGTTGAACCAATAGAGCTAGATCGTATGCCGCGAGTGGCCGATTGAACGATTAAGTATTACGTAATCGGACTACGTGAACTCAAGATGTTGGGTAATTACATATATTAATCGAAAACGCCCGGTTGGTTTATTTCCTTCAGATGACAAGCCAGACTCAGTTGATAAACTTACTCATTAGTCCTCCATATCCTCCACTGGCCTCCAGGAGACCGCAAAAGAGGTGAAATTCTTCAGAGCACAGTGTGTGAGGACAGAAAAGCAACCACAATAGAATCCGCAAGGGCTCTTCAGGGCTTCTTACGAAACATCGATAGTGCTGCAACATCTGCATGGATGCCCCACTGAAAAAGTACAGTTCGGCTGTTATTCGAGATGACCGAAATCTTGATACTGTTTCAAGATGAGCGAAACCACGGACCCACCGACATGTTCGCCCCCCTGATGCAAAAGTTGCAAGCTTGCAGGTGGAAGAGCTGAGGGATGGCTTCAAGGGCGAGCTGGTGGACCCCAAGGGTAATGCATTGCCGCCATGCATTGTGATGGAGAGGGGGGAGAGTCTGCAGGAGTGGGCCAACCGCGCCGAGCCCGACCTCTTCGCCTCCCTCGCCGTGCGCTCCCCTCTAGCCTCTTTCGTCAACTCTACTTGTCACTGTCAATGGTAGGGCACCAGGCTCTGCTTTGGCCTTTGCCCACTTTTACATGTTTGATGGATAGTAAATATGTTAGATACAGGCATAAGTCTCCATAGAATAGCTTTTGTACCAGCAAATTATCGCAGGAAAACGGATAGTACGTATGCATGCACTCTTATATCCAGAACTTCTCGCGCAAAAAACACACCATTTCTCTTGAACATCGCTACAGTTCAAGTACCGACGTCTTTCCCCTCACATTTCAACAAACTGTGATAGAAGTTCTTTCGGTGTTTCACTACGTAACTCATAACGCGGACTCATGCTGCAGCTTTTGTCAAACATTGCCGAAAGGCTGTCGCACATGCATACGGCGGGGTTTGTGCACCGCGACCTGAAGCCTGCCAACGTGATGTGGTTGCCGAGGGAGAACAGGTGGACCGTCATCGACTTTGGCTGCGCCGCACGTGTGGGGGTGGCGGCGCCGCTATCCTTCACGCTGGCGTACGCCGCGCCTGAGGTGGTGCGCGCGCTGGATTCTGAAATGAGTAGCATCGAAAGCTCCCCCGCGCTTGATGCGTGGTCGCTGGGGGTGATGGCATTCGAGATGCTCACCGGCGCCCCCGCCTTTCGCCTCGTCACCGATGGTCGCGCACGGGTGCGCAGCTTCCTTGCTTGCTTGGTAAGAACTTTGTACGGTTTTGCTAGGAACTGTGTACGGTTTTGTAGGCCCTGCTTCCTTGCATGTTTAACCGTACGGCCTAAACAAGAATCTGGTATGCGTTTGGATTATGATTCTTTGCGCCACAAGTTGAAGATGGTTTGAGGCGTGTGTGTGGCTGCGTTGTCTTGGTGCACTCTTGTTTTATTATGCCGGAACATGTAATGGTGGCTACAGGTGCTGGCGCAGCTGCGCGGAGAGGCGGCGTTGCCGTGGGAGGGAGTTATGTCGCTGCGCATGCAGCGTGGCTTAGGTGCTTTCAAGGGCCCCATCCTCCAGCTGCTGGATCGGGATCCTAGCCACCGCATCAGCATGAAGCGATTCCATGCCGCATGCATGAAGATTTTTGCCAACCGCACAACCTTAGAGGCGTAGCTCTTAGGCACTGCTTTCAAACGATGGTTGATTGGCACAGTAGCCACCTGTAGACACCTGGTTCCTTGTCTGGGGGGGGGGGGGGGGACCACAACCCACGCACTTGGCATGGAGGGGGGGGCAGGCGCCCCATCTTTTTCTCTTTATGATCACGTCGATGGTGGTGAGTGACATGTGCCCACCATGCGTTTGACTCGTTGCCACCCAGCGCCACAGTTGCTACAGGTGGCTCTCGTGGTGCTGCTCGCTACCGACATCGCGTCCACCGCCAAAGCGCGCCCACGCATCAAGAGATGTGGGAATGGATGCAGCTGGAACGGGCAAGGGCAACGAGTGTGCAGAGCGAGAAAAGCAAACTCCAAAGGTCACTTCCCTATCTGGCGCTGCCGGCGCTCAGACGAAGCTGCCGCTGCAACCAGACCGGCGTTTGATCCAAACTCAGCGCCAACGCCTGTCAACACTGACGGCCCGGTCGAACCACCTTTGTCTCCTCCCCCTACAGACCTACTTGCACCCCCTCCTTGCACCCCCCTCCAGCCCCAGCACCGGAATCTAGCTTGGAAGATTATATGCAGTACGACGAGCCAGATTATGAACTTGACTGTACATACAGTGAGTGCCCGGACTACTACAATCCGACAGGGTACTACTGGGATGGGGACGGCGAGGTGTATCTGAACGATGATGAGGATGGCAGCGGGTGTGCACAAGAGAGGAGGATTCCTAGTGCCCTGAGTTTCTGCAGACTCCATGCGAGACATCAGAGTGCGACTCCAACGGCAACCCAATCGAGGTGCCTCCTTTGTGCACTGAAAACCGAGTACTCTTTCTATCACCAAGGAGGGCGATGTTGATGGGAGTGTGGATGAGCAGGGTTCAAGCATTGAGGAGATTGAGCCACCTGAGGTTGTTGGGCCACCTCCAGAGGGGGAAGTGCCACCGCCCTCATGCCAGTGGTGCTTTAGGGGAAGGTGCCGCGTGTGTGAGGATGGCAAGTGCATCCACAGAGACGAAGAGATCCCCTGCAAGCTTTGGCGGCTGCAGCCGGGTTAGTTTGGTTTGCCGGGTAGCCCTCATTCTCATGAGAGGTCCCGGATTCTCTGAAATGTATGTCCCAGATGAATTAGAAAGGGTTGTTGTATAGGCGGTGAAGTCGTAGCTGTTCTATGGTTGCTCTCATCAGTGCTGAATTGGCTTTCAAGGATCTCCTGTAGTTTGAGCAGCTTGTTATGGAGTACCAATCTTGACGATGTTATAGGAGTACTAAGAATGATTCGCTGCGAATCATTATGTGTAACGTTATGAACAGCTGTAGGACATGTACAGTTTGACGTTACCCAGCATGAGTTGTTCTCTAGCGTTCGAGTTCGCATGCACAGTGGTGCACCACCGTAGGGTAACTGAGATCAGCTTCCAGCGCAAGCACCACTACCCACACCCAGCAGGCGTGAAACGCGTACCGCTCAGCGCCCATAGTTGAACAACAGTACATCTCCACTGCGCAGATTTGACGGCACGACGCTGCGAGCAAAGCGCTGCCATGTGCGAGCCCCGTTAGGCGTACCAGAAGTGGACATGTCAGAGGAACTAAAGTGCGGCCGTGGGCTGGACGGAGGATTCGATGTGGGGGGGGGGGGAGAGGGGCGGGGGTGTTAATGGGGCAGAGTTGCAAGGCCGGGCGGGGGGGGGGGGAGAGGGGGGGCTGGAGGGAGCTGACGTAGGGGGGCTGGAGGAATGCAGGGTATAAACACACAGAAGGGCTGGGTAAGGAGGGTTTGGAGCCGGGGGGGGTGTGGGGGGCAGGGGGAAGAGTATGCAGCCAAGAGGCCGCCGTTCGAGGCTGCCGTGGATCGCTGGAATGTGCAGTGGTGCTGAAGAGAGGAGGGAAAGCTTCTGCGCGCTGCAGCAGGAAGGTGACGCATGCGGGGGGACGCCTGGTCGCTGGGGGTGATGCCCCCGCCCCGAAAAGGTGATGGCCTTCCAGCTGCTCACCGGCATGCCTGCCTTCCGACTAGTCTCCCACGGCCGCAGTCTGGTGCGCAACTTCCTTCCTAGCCAATGTGCACTTATGCTGACATCTAGTTCAAAGGAGGTACGATCTGCGTGTATAGTTATGTTGTCTCTGTATAGTCTTGTTTGGTCATCCTGGTTCATGTAATCGTGGCTACAGGTGTGGGAGCAGCGTGGGGGAAACTTGGAGTTGCAGTGGGAGGGGGTATCGCCGCTGTGCATGCAGGCTGGCTTAGGGGCGTTCAAGGAGCCTTACTGCAGCTGCTGCACCACAACCCCAGCCACCGTATGAGCATGCATGACGTGCTTCGATAGCATGATGTTAGTTTGAAGGTTTTCAAGTTTTTGAAAGGTTGTGGTCACCAAATAGCACCATGCTTGAGGCCTTGCTTTGAGGCAGTGCTTCAGAAAGATGGATCAGTGGTACATGAACCAACGAGGCCCGTTGGTTCTTTTTGTTGTGTGGTTTCCATGAAGCTTGTGTACGGTGTGAACACTACTTATGTCTATTTTTGGGGTACACCAATTCAGACTGTATGAATTGGTGTGACCCACAGTGTGGGTCCCACACGGTGTATGATTCATACTTTATGAATCATACCTTGAATGGGAGAAAAGAACTGCTCGAGAACACTACAAAATATCTCCCCTGACAAACAATAACATCTTGTTACTACGAACCCAATTGACCCCGCTGATTCGGTTCATACCATCCAGAGGTTCGTATTAACGCGCAGAATTTCAATGTACGGACACCGTTTGACCTCACTGGTTTGGTTTGTATAATGCAGCAGTTCGTATTATCCAGGTTCGTATTAACCATGTTCATGTATGTAAGGATACCGGGTGTCTTGTGTGAAGCAATCATGAACCATAATTTTGTTCTCAAGAAAACTGTCAAGTGATTGGCCAGTCAGGTTCAGTGAGCATCACCAGCAGACCTTATTTCGGGTTTTTGCCTGTTTTGGTTTGCTTACAATACGATTTTTGTTGTTTCGGGTTCACAACGCATCATGGGAAAACCAGGCAAGTATGCCCCGTCGGGATCTGCGCACCCTTCGCGACAACAGTCATGAACCATACTAAATCAGTGGTGTGGAATTCATGTGCTTTGATGATACGAAAGATGTATATCATATGCTATGAACATGACTGGTGTGATGCAAGCTTGTGTGACTCGCGGTGTGCAGAATGCATATGATCGGCTGGCACATGGAGAAGAGAAAGGAAAAGTGGGTACATGCCTGGAAAATTGAAGTAGAGAATGGTTGGATTGCTTCTTCTAGCACTACACACGTCATATCACATTGTGCCCGAAATTGTCTGCGCTCTGCAGGTCGTCCATAGCCGGTACTTCACAGACGCACTACAGCACATGCCGTCCGGGAACGACCACCCTTCCATAGCGCAGTTCACCTCTGCAGCGTAAGAAACACCTTCGAAGAGCTTAGTCTCGAACGTGTACCAGTGTGCCGATCACACAGTGGTGTACATAGTCGTACCAGGTTGATTGTTCCTAGCAACAAGCTCGAAGCTGACGACAGGCTATAGCATGAAGCATCGCTCGTGTTATGCTATACAATTGATTCTTAGGTTAAGTCACGCTTTTGGCGGCCTACGGCGGTCTGCACACCTGTGACTGCGACGATCTATCACGGAAGGGTACAGCAGCTCGGCAATGCCGTTTCGGAGGTGCAGACCTGTGCGATGCCTCCTCATCGGAACAGTATGGGCACTACACAGTTTCACAGTGCTCTGCTGGGCAGAGGGACCGTCTCTTTCGGTGCGCTGTCTCTTCCTCACTACGTAGCAATGTGATGTCTATACCGTTGCGTTCGCACTCCAAGCTCGTCGTGTTGCAGGCACATACCTACGCAGCAATCGTAGACCGCACATGTACTTCATTGAGTTTGCTTCTATCATGCCTTCGTGTACTCTGATCCACTATGCGCAATGCCGTGTTGTGTGCATGACCCAGGACTTCTCAACCCGAGGGGCTTTATGGTGCCCATTGAAAACTAACGACCTCGCAATACCACGTATTAGTGTTATCATCAAGATTCTAAGGATGTTGGTGTAAATGTTGCGTTGTTTGCTCTAGAGACGGCCAAGTTCCCGGCTTTAGTGAACGCTGGATTGAGACGCGCACTAATGCTCAATATTGAGACTCACGAACATGTCCACTGATGCTCATCCTTCGCATATATGGATCTGCAGGTACCGGGAAGGAACATCCTGCAAGCTGCTACATCGCCTGCTACGAACAATAGTTCAGAATCGGGCTCCAATTCCACAGCATCTACGCAAGCGCCTGGCACCCCGTCTACGCCACCACCACCACCACCACCACCACCACCACCACCACCACAGCAACAGACCATAGATGTGCCGCCTCCTGATATCACGACAGTACGTACCGCCCTGGAGCTGCAGGAGGCTGTAATGGGAGGAGCTAGAGACATCGAGGTTGCGGAGCACCTCGACCTTCGCGAATTGGATATGCTAAACAACCCTTACAACAGGCGACCTGAAGGAGCTCGAAACAGAAAGGACACTCACACCATGTACAGTACCTCGAACCTGCGATCCATCCGGGTGTGGCACCTCATCCTTTTACTATTTCCATACGTTTGCAGAATGCACCATGGCCTGTGTTGCAGAAGCCCACGTTGTGCCCCTCAGGTAATATCATGACTTGGTCAGCACCTGATGTCTTCATGACATGACCAGAAGTACGTGCGTGATAGCAATTCATGCAGCGTACTATAGTACAGAGACCCCTGTAGTCACAAGAACCCCAGCCCTTTCCTGCAGGGTAATTGTGGGCCAGGCAGCAACACCAGCCTTCTAGAAGGTTTGCCAGAGGCGACAGCGGGCAGGGTGGAGTACCCCCCTCTGAGTGCATCACAGTGTGGCCTTGTGATGGACAAGCCGTGGCTCTGGAACAACAACTCCACCATGTGGCTCGATGGCCTCTACATCGCTGTCGCACGGACTGTAGTGGAAGAGGACTTCATAACCATTCAGTATGGCATCTATGAGGAGCCAGAGGGGGCCCCTGCGCGATCTTTGTATGCTACAGAGTGCACTTTCGTGGGGGAGGGCCGTGGCAGTGCTCGTGTCATTGGAACGTTCAAAGCAAGTACCGCTGTTCTGATTGAAGGTATGCTTGACTTGCGATGCTGATATATGAGCTATTCTATGGAGTTATGCCTGCATCTTTACACACTTGCAATGCTCCGATGTTCCATATTTTGCCGCCAGATGCTGTGCACCCCCCACAGATTGATTACCCCCACACACTCTCAAGTCGCACTGTAGGACATCACATTGTTAAACATAGCCAGTCTACTTTAAATACTGGCAGTCTGAGCTCAGGTGTCCAGTGGTTAAAGTAGACTAGCCATGCTCAACACAAATTTACATGAAAACATGGGCTTGGAGTTGTCTGCTGCGCAGTTCAGTTTTACAAACCTTTAAGGTAGTGACGAGAATGTGTCGTTTCGCTAAGAGTTCTGGGAAAAACTTTTTTTATGTTGCTGTTGTGCCATTCAAGTGAAATGGTGGATACTTTGTGTTAGTATCTTTTGGCTATTTGGGTTCGTGCATACGCACTACCTTTCCAGTGTATAGAAACAGTGATGAACATTCGTGAATCCAAACAGCCGAAAGCATCTTATTCAAAATATCCGCATATGCAGACAGTATATTCTCATCCTTCACTGGACAAGACGCTCCCCTTGCGTTCATCCAGAGTTCTCGGGCCACAATACGCAACACCTCCTTCCGAGACTTCTCACTCAGCGAAGAGATCTTCGACGTCAGCAAGGGCTCCTCAGTGAGGCTGGAAAACTGCACCTTCACCAACATCACGGTGCCCGACAACGACTACGTCTCCACCTCCTACAGTGACTGGCACTCTTTCCTGGGCTCTGAGGTGGAGATTTACTACTACCCAGACGATGACGCTCTGCCTGAGTTTGATATCACGAGGTTGAATGCGAATGGGACAATCGGTGAGTGACCTCTCTGTTCAATACAGCTCGCTGCTTGAATTCTGGCTGCTGCAGTTGTTGTTGTTGTTGTTTTTGTTTTTCTTACTGCTGATGTTGATGTTGTTGTTGGTGTTGCTGTTGTTGTTGGTTTCAGGGGGAGTTGTTGCAGCTGTTGCCAAGGACTGTGTCCACAGGAGCCACCGAGGTAACTCTCATATGCATGTATCCAATGCATGCAGGTGTGGACACATTGGTGGAAGACCAGGAGATGAGTGACTGCTTGTTTCGATGGACTGATGGCCTTCCTGGCTGTCCTGAGCCCTTCTCCACTGAGCTCAAGTGTAAGCTGAATAAGCAGGCGATGGCAGAACAGGTGTTGACATTTTTTAACTCACTTTCGTGACTACTGAACTTGTGTCATGTTACAGGCGTAACTCCATAGAATGGCCATAGAGAAGTTGTTTGGAATTGGGTTATGAATTCGGCTTTTTCTGCGAGTAGTCTGCATGCCCAACCGGTGGAGACGTTCTGAGCATGCAATCCCTTCCACTGGTTTCATGTGGCAGAGCATGTCATTCTCTGCACACTGCACATCACATCTGCTCTCACACATTCAGGGGCATTATCTGTGCCTTAGGGAGTGAGCGCAGAGCATTCGTGACTTCTGAGTTTGTCATTCGCCCTGCAGTGACATGGCATAGAAACGCAGCTGGAAGCAGTTTGAATTTGAAGTGTGTAAAATTGCAGGCGTAACTCCATAGAATGGCTCATTCACCAGCAAATAATCGCAAGACAACTTAGCTCGACCTCGCACAAACGACACGGGACATGCTTTACAAACCGGAAAGGTAGTGAATAGGCAGGAACCCAAATAGCCAAAAGCAACTAACGGGACATGCTACTACCAAAATTTTAATTATAAGTTGCATGTCTACTTGAATACCCTTTGATGTCATGCGTTATATGCAGGGCGTCGACGCGGCTGACGCCATCGATGAGTCATACGGGTTCCTGGACGTAGGAAGAGTTCGAATAGACTACGAGAATGGAAACCCATTAACGCAGGAAGACTACTTGGCTGCTTCTGACTACATGGCTTACTCTGAGACTGCAAGCGAGATCGGAACTGCGTATTACGACTATGATGCCATAGACTACGCCGAATTCATCACATCTAGCGAGGAATGGCTCGTTAGGACTCGTGAGGTATGCGTGATCTCAGGTAGGCGTGATCTCAGGTAGGCATGATCGTGAGGTAGGCGCGATTGTGAGGTAGGCGTGATCGTGAGGTAAGCGTGATCCTCACCGCCTGTCTACACACTTGCCTCGCCAGTTGCAAGGACGAGCTACATAGGGCACTGTTAGTGCTACATAGAGCCCTTGATTTGTAGATTCTAGTTGTTGGCCCCTAGGGCCTCTTTGAGAGTGTCGATTGTTATATATAAGGGTTTGGTCAAACCTTATAAGGTTTGAATTGCGGCATACAGCTCTTGCATTTATCTAGATACCTACATACACCATGCGGCTGTTGTCTTTATCCAGATACGTAATTATGCCAAACGGCTCTTGCATTTATCTAGATACCTACTTACACCATGCGGCTGTTGTCTTTATCTAGGTACCTAAGTACACCATGCGGCTGTTGTCTTTATCTAGATACCTACTTACACCATGCGGCTCTTGCATTTATCTACATTGTCTTTGTTTGCTAGACATACTGTTTCGTAGATTTATTTCTGCCCCGGGACTGAAGGTTCATGACATCACATCCGGCGAGGTAGCATTGGTTGGAACTCACCAGCGAAGCACCAAGTGTATCGTTATTGACACCTTTTCAGCCACTTTCAGCAAAAAGAATACACTTTTGTCGTGCGAACGCCGGAAAAAATAGCGCATTCTTACATGTAACACCCCATATTCAACACTTAAAATGGCTTCTCTTTCATATTTTCTGCTACCGCATTCCAAAACTACATACCAGGTGGGCGTGAACGTCTTCTTCTACAACACGCGCCTCGTCAGGATTACCTGTTCACTGCACTGCGTAGATTTCTTTGTGGATTACTTTTGTAGATGTATTTTTGAGAAAGACTTTCGTGATGATGCTGTTTTGCTATTCGAGTGAACTGGTGGATGTTTTGTGTTAGCTGATTTTGGCTACTTGGGTTTATGCCTATTTACTACCTTTCCGGTTTGTAACACTTTTGTAGATGTATTTCTGACCCTTTACTGAAAGAGTGCCCGTTCCAGTGTCTTTAACAACATTTAAAGTGTAGTCTGTGATGTTATTTATACTGTAGTGCTGCTTTTTTGCTTGTCCCCCGGTTTGAGTCAGTCCCTATACTCAAGTGTCATGGCTTGGTGCACCATATGAGTAGAGAGGCTAGCATGATTCCCTGTCGTTGCTGTGGTAGTGGCATGTCCTGTGCCGTTTGTGCGAAGTCGTGGTAAGTTGGCATGCGATGATTTGCTGGTACATGACCATTCTATGGAGTTATTCCTGCAACTTTACACACTTCTTTTTCTACAGGTGCTCCCAGAACTCATCACCACCAAAGATGCAAACTTTGACAGTCCCACTACCCCGCAACCAACAACCGCTGTGTCTACAGGTGCTTTCAGACTTCAACAACACAAAAGACAGCACCGCTGACCCCGTTTTCGCCCCCCCTGCGCCAGACCCCCCGCGCAACCTTCCACCAACTATTACTGCGTTTACCGTTACGCCAGGCTACCCCTCCAGCTCGTCGCAGAACACTGTCACATCCCCCGCAGTAACAGTCCAGGAAGAAGACCTTCAGGAGATGGCAGGGGCTGGCGACGATGACATTACCAACACCAGACGTACTGTTGCGATTGGGGCAGGGGTGGCGTGTGCTGCGCTGCTGGTGTGCGCACTGTGCATGCTGCCGGTGCTGGCGAGGAGACAGAGAACAGGGAGACAGAGTGGTGTAGGCCCCCAAGAAGATGCATCGTCCTCCCAAGAAGGGATGTTGAAAAAGACCCGACCTTGGGAGTATGGAGGGGGTACCACCACCACTGATGTTGACTTGGTGAGTTTCTGCATTTTACTACTAAGTTGCCATGCGATGATTTGCTGGTACATGAGCCATTCTATGGAGTTATGCCTGTCACTTTACACACTTTCTTGAACACTCACTTGCAGAAAATGCCTGCCACTAGGGCCAAAGTCTTTCACGTGCCCGGCTGAACTTCTGTTGTAAGTCAGGTATGCTAATTGATATATAACTATATATAAGGTGCTTTTGTGCTCTTGTCTTGACGTGTTAGAAGCTTTATGGCTTGTTAGAAACATCTTGCCTTGGTGTGTGCTTGGCCATCAATGCCTTGACACAACTCAGGCTGGCGTGCAGATGTTTCTGACCAGGAATTCAGGATCTGCAGCATACGAAGGGTTGCTACAGTCAGATGTAAGCTTACGTCATTCTACCTAAGTTTACCAAACGCCTCCAAAGGATCCGCCCACCATATGCGGCACATGCACTGGTATTTTCAGTAGTGGCATGTTTTGTCAATGGGATAAAGATATTCCAACTCTGATGCAATGGTTGCGAGTAACTGAAGCATGTCCTGTGTCGTTTCTGCGAGGCTGAGCTAAGTTTGCATGCGTTGATTTGCTGGCACATGAGTCATGCTATGGAGCTACGCCTGTATCTTTAAACAGTTGCTGTGTACCTCATTGCTGATATGATAAGATTGTGTTACTAAGAATAATGTGTCACGGCATCGGCAGCAGCCGATGCGCAAACTTTAAGATATTCAGAGTAGGTATTTTGTACAATCTGATGCATCGATAACAAGATCCACGTGTTGATGGATGCAAAGGTGCTTGGATGCAAGACATGTTCCTCTACTCTGCTCTGAATAAGAAAAAAACTCATCTGAAATTTCTGCAGTACCAAGGCGGGGATGAAACATCGAAATGGTCGAAGCAGCATAGTCCTGATACTTTGGAACAATATGCAGCTCTAATGAAAGGTGCTTTCTTCCTCGCCTACCTGCCTTTTGGGAAGGTAGGCCCCTCTGCTGAGGTTTACTTGCAGAACCTTGCTACTGTTGCTTGTTCCACTGGTGTTGTAGATCGTGGTCTGTGGTTGCGAATCAGCAGGCAGTATCTGAGTTGTGCCCTGGCTCGTGGTCGTGGAATTGTGTTTCGTCACTATTATGGCAGTTTGGCTAAGAGTGCTGTGAAAGACTTTCGTGATGGTGCTGTTGTGCCATTCGAGTGAAGTGGTGGATGTTTTGTGTTAGTTGATTTTGGCTATTTGGGTTCATGCCTATTTACTACCTTGCCGGTTTGTAAAATCTGGGCTGTGCGGAAATCCACAAACTTTTGTCGTGTAAAGTGCCCTCAAACTCACTCACAACGTGGTACATGAGTCATTCTATGTAGTTATGCCTGTAACTTTTCACACACACTCACAGCGTGTTCGATATACCTGTTTCTGCTCCATACCAGTTGGTACCATCTTTTGGTGGCATTTAAAAAGATAAACAAATGAACAAAAGTTGCATCTGGTTACCGTTACATCTAGAGATAACTGTATGTACTTACACTGTGTGCTGCAGGCTCGAGCACCCATCTTAAAGGTGCAATGAATGATGAATACGAGTATGCGTTGCCCTCCGTCCTGCGCCTGGAGCTCTCTTCAAACAAGAAGACTTCTGGGGCCTTTCCAGACTCTTCCACAGAGGGAAACTATTTTGGGTACACGGGAAGTAGCGAAGGTGGACGATTCCAGTTGGGCACTGATCTTTTGGCAGGCAGTGTACCTGTCTCTGACTATGCCTTTGCACATAGAAGTGGCTCAGGGGGTGCAAATGACTCAGCGCAACGAAGACTCGATGATATGGTGCGCTCATATGTTGTTCTGTGGCTGTTTGGGTTCATGCCCATTTATCGTATTTCTGGTTTGAAAGAAATGTTGCGCCCGTACCGATAATGTAGTGAATGGGTATGAACTCAAAGAGCTTGTTCGTTTCAAAGTATGCGGCAAGGGGATTTTTTTCTGGATGCCTGAAACGTTTTCATCACAGAAGTGGGTGAGGTTTCCGGGCGCCCAATGATCGCATTTCCTACTTCACTGTCCAAGTATATTGCGAACGTATTTTTACAGAATGATGTTTATGCTCTGCGGGTGCGATCATTCCAGTGCCAATTTATACAACTTTCAAAGTGAACCCAAAACCTTGAAAAACAGAACCAGGAGCGTACGCTCGCCCCCAGGGCTCCCCACCCTGGGGACAGCAGCTCCTGGTTTTTTGCAGCCGTTGGGCTGTGCACTCCTCGTAGTGAATGTGTATATCTAAGGTGGCATTAAGTGGTCTGTGGGTCAGATGCTGAAACACACAAATAAACCGCTGACGACCTGCGTTCCACTTACATTGCAACTGCAGTCAACTGGTGAGGTTCCACCACATTCATGCAACTATTGAGGAGCGCAAAAAAGTTATCGACGCCGAAGAATGGAAATAATGAGGTCTGATACTCGTGCATGATTCACCTGGGAGGATGATGATTCGAAACAGGGACCTCGAGCTCGCGTACAACCAACTGCCGCTGCTGAGTCATCCCTTCTTGGCCAACTTCCGCACTGACCCTTTGCGATTCGCTTGCATAGAATGTTTCAGACTGTAGCATAGCACGTGTACCAGGGGTTCCCCTTCGGTCTTAAACGGGTCTACGAAGACGAAGTTCTTAGAATCGTCTTATATTTTCGTGAAGTAAGATGGCTGCACGGGGTTGTGCGTGATTATTTTTGCCATAAGATGGCTGCAGAGAGGGTTTTATACCTTATTTCGTCTTACTCGAACTTCTAAATTCTGTCATTTCGTCTTACTCGACCAAGCCAAAAGACAAGCATGGTCTTACTGGAACCAGTGTGTTTGGACAAAAGGGGAACCCCTGACGTGTACGAGTCTTCCGTTACTTGTAGTTACACAGTACTGTGTAACACGAAGGGGACCTATATAGCTATAGTGAAGGGGATATATCTGCTCACAGCAACAGACGCTTCACGCACATGCGTCCACGAACGCTTTTACTGAAGCACTCCGTACGATCTGAAATGAGACTGTACAAATTGTTACAGAACGTCTGCATTGCTATTCTCCCGCCGTACACAGGTTCTCGCAAGCATACGCAGCTCGTATTCACTAGTGTGGTGCCATGTGGCACCAGGTTACCCGGCGGGGTGACTGGTCACTTGGGCTTCGTTCTTAACCAACGTTCCACTCTACTGCAGCCAGCAGAGGATGTGCACTTGACAGGCATCCGCACGTGCGTGGGCTTTGGAGCCTCGTCATCGTGCAGCGTAAGCTTACAGACGACCGAAGCGCTGTGTTCGTGTCTGAGGGTTTCTGAGGGTGTCTGAGTGGCCACCCGACGATCATACCACTCTCGCATGCCCGGTATGGTTGCTTACGTGGAGCACGCTTGGCGGCTAGTGTGTGCGTCTGAGGTGTGGGAATCGGAATCTGCAGGGTCGTTAACTATACAATCGTCGGGCTTTGGGCAGATTCGTTCCACTGTCCTTCGAGTAGAGCAAGAGGGGGGTTTCGCTTCTAACGAATGGAGATTCGTAGCCCTTCCACTCGAAACGTAGTTAATTGTCCACATCCTAAGATTCTACACAATAGATACTTGTACGCGGAACGGACCACCTGGTCTAACCGCGAAAGACCATCCCGTAGATGGCACCATTCATTTTTGCTCAGCATACTCGACTTGGCATACTCGACTTGGCACCTCCAACAACACCCACTCTGGTCTACAAACTCCAATGTTCAGCCTGTTCTTCGTTTTCCTGCGCCACTGTCGACATAAACATCGTGGTTTTGGTTCACCGCTGGCTCACATCCAACTGTGGTTTTGGCCAAACTGTGGCTCTGGTTCAAGTGTGGTGCTGGTCTACCGCTGGTTCACATGCAACTGTAGGTTCACATCCACATCCAACTGTGGTTCAGTTGAGAAACGGGCCCTGGGGGCCAAAAAATTTAAAAATTCGACTTGTTCAAAAAATACAAACTTTTCCACAGTTCCACAAGGTCTCAGAGTCTTTCTACAGGAAGAAAGCGAAGCAGGCGGGCTGAGCACCAGCAGAGCACGCGGAGGGGCGAGGAAGGCGCCCTCTTTACCTCTCATCTCGGTCTCGGAACGTTCTGGGTCTGGCGTGCCACGCGGCGGCTGCTCCTCGCCTACTGCCTCAGACCCCTCAACACGGCAAATGTCCCGTACAGCGCCACTGGCGGGCGGCGAGAGCAACAAGTACGCACCTCTGGCACTCCTGTCTAGCCGTGCACTGCAGCAACCTGGAGGGAATAGCATGGCGAGGTCAGGGCAGGCGAGATCTGCAGAGAGGTCCTCGTTGTGGCACAGCACTGATGCAATCCTCGTCCAGGTGTGCTGCAAACCCCTTTGTATACGAGATGAAGTGATAAAGTTACAGACGTACAGTGCCATCTGGTGAATACGAACCCAATTGATTTCAACCCCACTGATTTGGTTCGTACTATCCGAAGTTCGGATAAACCAGCAGGATTTCAATGTACAGACGCCGTTTTACGTCACTGGATTGGTTTGTATAATCCAGCAGCTCGTATTAACCAGGTTATAGACCAGATGTTACTGTTTTTTGATGAGTGCACATGTGCTCGGATTAGAAAGATGTTACTTTGGTAGGTTGCAGAAGAAAGACAGTTCCAGTTTTAACACCTTTTCAGGGACCAGCACCTTCCGGGATTGGTTGGCATTGATTGCCGTTCATAATCTGCTCGGGTGGTTGCAGATTGTGTATATGCATGCACGCCTGAATTCATAATGTATTACATGCATAGTGGTCATGCATTATATGATGCAGGGGATCGAAACCACAGAGGGTACCTACACAGGGGCTGAGGTGACCAAACTCGACATCCGGATAGAAGAGGATGAGCCCTCAACTGTGGCTACAGGGGCTACTCCGTCACCGTTTGCACACCGTGGTTCGAATGACAATGCCGAGATGATGAGAACAGGTGATTTCGGTTGACATGCATGCGACAGTACCAGTGGGTGAGATAAAGTGTTTGCAAGTATGCAGGGTTGCAGTATACAGGGGGGGCTTTCCTCTATGTGCCCGTGCTGCCATGTGAAACCCTGTCAAACTTGTCAAACCCTGTCAAACCCTGTCGACTATCAATCTGGGATGGTTTGCACACGCTGCAGCGACCGATACCATTCCAAAATTTCGCGAAATTGGTCTACATGTGGCCCTGTTCTACATGTGGCCCGGGGGTGTATGTCCATGTCCCACCCTTTCGAGGGTGCTGAGGCCGAAGCCCTTCTTGGGTATGGATGATTCCCAATTAGGTTTCTTCTTTTGTTTCTACAGCCAATGTATACCCGCGTTGCATGCATAGTATCATGTTGCAATACTGTTGTAACGCAAACCAAGTCTCTGGGATTTGCTGTGGTGAACGACTGCCTCGACAGGGAACCAGATTTAGCAGTTTTTACATCAAGAGGCTACTTCACATGAAGTTCGGTACTAGGGGGTGCCCTGGTGTCCACTGTTTAGGAACTCTAAGGGCCTTGTTTCATGCAACATCGTTCGATTGACTGCTATAGAGGATGCGCTCAAAACTGAAACTGTTGGGGCATAGCTGGAGCTTCCTCAACATTTGACATTTCAGCTCAGATTTGCAGTGGTTAAAGTAGACTTGCTATATTTTGCACACCAGTGCAGATATTTACAGGTTCTGCGCTAATACCGATGGCGCCCGATCAGAAATACAGTAACATCTGGTTAATACGAACCTGGTTAATACAAACTGCTGGATTATACAAAGCCTACCAGTGAGATCAAACGGTGTCCGTACATTGAAATACTCCTCGTTAATCCAAACGTCTGGATAGTACGAACGAAATCAGTGCGGTCAATTGGGTTCGTATTCACGAGATGTCGCTGTAAGCCTTTCATACGACAGAAGCGATGATGTCACGGCTATGGTAGATTCGCGAACAATCGTAACAGACCCAGAGAATCATGTTTTTCACCCAACGGCAACAGTGAGACTCAAGAAACGGAGTAACAGCATCAAAACGAGTTGCAGGGCTCACCACAATAGGGAGGCAGGAGCCGGATGTATCTATTGCAACCACTGACATCATCTTTGGGCAAGGCAGCGTGCTCCCCCTCTCAAAGCAGCTTGACAGCTTCAAAAAGAAGGATCTGTTTCTCGGCAAGTTCCGGATGCTCGGCCGCCAGGAGCGTCGCCGCGGTGGTGCGCCCCTGTAGCCACAACATATATAACGCTGCAACAACTTTCAACCGTTCATCATAGTACAGAGGCATCCTTCGTTTGACAGTCCCAGACATATGTACTTTCCTCACTTCATAGTAAAGGGTCATGTTTCAAAAACGTCCCATCGTTGCTTTGGTAGTGGCATGTCCTGTGTCGTTTGTCGCAGGTCGAGGTAAGTTGTAATGCGTTGATTTGCTGGAACATGAGCCATTCTATCGCGTCATGCCTGTAACTGTACACCAACTGTTTCAACAACGTTCCGAGCAATGGATTAGGTGCTAAGAAAGCTATTATCATTCCCTTGTACCATTGTTTCAACAGGCTGGAAAGTTTGACAATTCAAGACATGGCGAAGTAAGCGCACAACAGCATGCTGCATGCAGGGCAGGCGGTGGTGCAGTTTGTAGAGGGGGTGGTGGATGGCCGCGCGTACGCAGTCAAGTTCTTTCTGGATACCGCAAGTTTCTATGCGGAGGCGGCGCTGTATGTGGCGGTGTTCCCCCACCTCAGGGCCTGCCTGTCTGAGAGGGCCTCCCTCGCTATGGACCACCTGGCTGCCGCGCCTGTTGAACCAGCCGCAGGTACTGGTGGGAACGCTGCTGCAGGTACCAGTGGCGAGCTTAAGCAAGTGTCCGACGCTACCTTAACGATACAGGCTGCAGGCTCGCGATTCCTCCCACAGGTTTCACTTTATCACTTCTGTTTTGTTCCTGTTTTTGTTTCTTGTTTGTGTTGTCGTCCAGGCATGAGCTATAGTTGTTGTTCTGAATACGATCTTCAGGTGTGAAAACCAACTCGAATACAGTCGTGGTGCTACACCTCTTACCTCCTGTGTTACGCCAACAACCAGTCGAGTTGTAGTAGTGTGAGTTTCTGTGCACGTGAACTTGTACAGAAACAGGTTGTTAATACGTCACTCGTCGAACTGTCACTTGCTTTTAGAAGCCAGAAATCTGCTAGACAACGGGAGTTCAAACAGCCCTCCATACGGTCAAACGGTGCCCGTTCACCCGTCACTGAACTGTGCCATGTTTGGCCGCGTGCAACTGTGCTCTGATGAAAGGGATGCAGCTGCGTAGTTGTTGGTAACGAAACACATGGAAATGCATATTTTTTTTCGTGCAGTGTTCAACTACTGTGCCACCAGCTCCATGAGTGGTAAGCTTGCAGGTGGAGGCGCTGAGGGATGGTGTGAAGGGCGAGCTTGTGGACCCCAAGGGTAATGCATTGCCGCCATGCATTGTGATGGAAAGGGGGGAGAGTCTGCAGGAGTGGGCCAACCGTGCCGAACCCGACCTCTTCGCCTCCCTCGCCGTGCGCACCCCTCTGGCCACTTTCATTGCCCCGCGCACTGTTCAAGCGCCAGTAACTGACGTAATCCCATGCTGCAGCTGTTATCAAACATCGCGGAGAGGATGTCTCACATGCATGCGGCGGGGTTTGTGCACCGTGACCTGAAGCCGGCCAACGTGATGTGGCTGCCGAGGGAGAACCGGTGGACCGTCATCGACTTTGGGTGCGCCGCGCGCGTGGGGGTGGCGGCGCCGCTATCCTTTACGCTGGCGTACGCCGCGCCCGAGGTGGTGCGCGCGCTGGAGGTGGAGAGGAGGAGAATCGTCAGCACCCCCGCGCTGGACGCCTGGTCGCTGGGGGTGATGGCATTCGAGCTGCTCACCGGCGCACCCGCCTTCCGACTCGTCACTGAAGGCCGCGCAAGGGTGCGCAGTAAGTTTGGCGACACCCACGCCTGCAAGTTTGCGTGTTGCAAGTTTTTTTCGTTCCAGTTTGCGCATTAACCGTATGGCACGTTTTGTCGAAGACTTTTGTCACTGATGCATGGCACCTGCTGTTAGCGACACGTCAGCGTGGCTACAGGTGATGGCGCAGCTGAGAGGGGAGTTGGCGTTGCCGTGGGAGGGGGTGATGACGCAGGACATGCAGCGTCGCTTAGGGGCGTTCAAGGGCCCAATACTGCAGCTGCTGCACCGCGACCCCACCCACCGAATCAGCATGAAGCGCTTCCACGTCGCATGCATTAAACTGTTTGCCAACCGCACCACGCTCGAGGCTTAACTTAGCCATGCTGGTTTGTGAGGAGCAGGGATGCTCACTAAAGTTGTGTCAGGTTACTCTCAAAAAGCAATAGTGAAATGAGAAATGTGTTCAATGTTTTTTGGTCACTCCTGAAGGTTTTGGTCATGCATTCACGTTCAATTCGCCAATTGCATCCCACATTCATGGGCTACCTCATGCATTGATACCAGGAGTGTTGCACCACTTTTCAGTCCCATGTCAGGGACACCACTACATCTTTGTGGCTGGACCGTACATGTACGCGCACATACAAGAGGAAGGCCTCATGCATATGCCTCGTTACACCAAGTTTACCCTAAAGTGGAAGTGAACTGGCCCATTCTACATTAAAGTCCAAGGAATAGGCATCCCGTTTACCTTTACGACGAGGAGTCATGTGGTCTCCCCCGAAAACCACAATATAATCATTATAATGAGCTCATACCGCGGTCTAGTGATGAGACTTTTAGACCGCCACCCACTCGAGTAAAGTGTGTAAAGTTACAAGGTCAACTCCATAGCTTGGCTCATGTACCAGCAAATCATCGCATGCCAACTTAGCTGTCGGCCTTGCACTAACGACACAGACTCGAGTAAAGTTGAATACCGACACGGCATTTAAAGGGCGACCACAAGAACTCCAACAAACAGAGAGACAAGAGTTCAAGTCTGTAAACCATGTCGTATCCCCTGCAAGAATAAAAAAGAGCGTGGGGTTGGGTTCGCGTCAACCAGATGGTCATGCATATGCACCTAGCAGGTGGCCATTTTAGGTAGCCATTTATTATGTCCGCCGGGGCTCGGCAAGTAGACGCTGCAATTGCTGAGGGAACAGCAAGGCGCGGGAGGAGGGCCCTGCCCACCACGAGCACATTCTTTGACCCTAGGTCTGGCTTCGTCGAAACGGTCTCAACCCTGCACACTCTTTCGGTTGGTGACCTGTTGTCATGAAACCAAGGTTGCTGACCACTGATGCATGTAGCGCTACATGTCTCAGTAGTGGACGCTGACTATAGTCAGCGACCTTGGTTTCATATTACCTGTGCCCCTGTTGTGGCTGGAACATCACCACCTCTTCGAAAGTACTTTTTGTTATGCGCACAGGAAAGCTTTATCAGCCGCCGCCCACAGCAAAGAGCAAACTACTTACATGACTCATTCTCACACAGAATGGCGGGTTGCATGCATTGCTACCCACAACACATCGGTGTTCAAGGCCCGGGGCCAGAATAACTGCGACACACTGCGTCTTTTCGGCCCCCGTCACTCCCCAAACTGCCGCTTGCACCCCCCCCCCCCCCACCCTCTCCTTTGAGCGCTGCCTCCACCTCCCTCTGCTTAGCGTTCTCACCCAGCAAGGCTCACGCGGATAAGGGGGGTGCGCGTGTTGTGAGAGGGCAACATGATCATAAGGCACTGGGGAGTAGCCAGCGGGGGCCGCGGGGGATGGAGCAGGTGCGCGGGTGGGCGGGGCGGGAGGCTGAGGGGTGCCGCAGGCAGGGGGGGGCTGAGGGGGAGCGGAGCTCCGACGGTGAACAGGTGCGGCAGGAAAGTGGTACCCGTGGCAGGGTAAGGGGGTCATCACCACCCTGTCAGAATCAGGAATGGGGGGCGCCTGAGGATGGAGGGGTGGGGCTGGCGCCGGAGGGGGCTTGGTGGCGGTGGAGTTTGAGGGGGCAGTGGGAGGGGGGGGCGGGGGGGGCTGTAGCTGGCTGCGGTATCAGCAGTGGGAGTCAGTTCAGGTAGGTTGAGGCGATGCATTTCGGTCTCACGCTGCAGGGCCCTTGCAACTGTTGATGAATCCAAGGTCGCGCATGATCACCACTGTAGTGCTGCATGCCTCAGTGGTCCGCGCCCTTGATCTCACCCTGGCAACTGAAGAGCTCGAGACTCTGGGACTCAATGATGACGCCGGATGTCTCGTCGGGAGATAGACACACTGCCGTCACTGTTGAACTTATCATATCGATAGCACGCGCTCCGGGATCGTGTTCATCCAATTCAAAATGTTCCACATCGCGAGGGCAATGACAAAGCTGTGCCGACCGTGTTTCTTATAGGACACAATGACACCAATGTCAGCAGCACATGTCTTCTGTACGTACAAGTGTCTCGCGGCTGCAGCTGCTCCGAGCGCTAGCTGTATCTCGATACAGCTGTACCTCGTCCTCCGGCTGATCAGCACGTGGCCTTCTGCCTTGGTAGTGCCGCAGATCCTACAAGAAGGGACTTGAGAACGCATTGTGTGACTTCAGAACGCACTTCTTCCGTGTCGCTGTCAAAGGTTGCGTGTGCTCGTTAGTGCTGTCCTGAAGCCTGGACACCGATACATCCCTGGGGTCAGCATGACCCCCCCCCACGCAGCAGCTAGCGTCGAGGCCGATTCGCTAGCAGATGGCGTGAAGATCGCTGCCATCGAGGGAAAGGGGCGCGGCATGGTGGCAACACGAGACTTCCAGCCTGGAGATGTCGTGGTTTGTGAATCTCCATATGCTGCAATAGTCACGCTTGATGAGCTAGAGGACACCTGCAGTGGCGAATTCACGCCGCTCAGGGACAATGCAGCAAGCCGTTGCAGTGGCTGCAAGAGTGTCAGGTGCTCAACCGGAATGATGTACTTGCTGTCCGCTGGTCCTGCCATCATCAACCACGTCAATCACATATATCCAGTTATGGCGTGTCACGAGCGCGTCCTGCAATGAAGTCGCCGGAGCAACGAACAGGGTCATTGATGGCAGCATACGGTTCTCCAAACGCATTGCACAGGTACACGAAACATGTTGTTGGATAGAGGCATGCAGTCGTTTGTCAGCCTGTGTGATCAGAGGGTGAGTTCTCAGGGCGTAGATACCAGGCCTGTGTGACGTGAGCATTTGTACAGATTAAACAACACATCACGTTTCTTGACGCGCGCCAAGACACCATGCTCACTTGAATACAACATGTAGCTGAATGTTGCCGTCCGCTCTTCACTTGCTACACAATGTTGTGTTTAGCAAGAGCATCGCATCGGCAGGCTGCAGCACTGAACATTGGAACCTCTTGAGCATTAGAGGGAGCCCACATGAACACCTCGTAACGGTAACTTGAATATACAGTATCTGTTTGACTGAAAAATGGGCCTATTTCCATCCATTTTACCGTATCGAGGTGTTGATGAGGATCCCATTGTTAGGTCGGTCTGTGGTGTATATGTTGGGCATCAGGGTATGTTTGGTGCATCTAAGTGCCAGATTGAGTACATTCTAGTGCCTCGACGCACTCAATGACGTACATCCCACTGCACTAGCATTTACGCCTGTGCATCAATAAACGTGACGCATTGTTTAGTGCTAATGTGTCTAATATGGCACAGTATCACATGCTTCTAGCTATGTTCAGTTCTGTCTATGTTCAGTTCTAGCTATATTCAGTGCTGGAACAGTAGTACATGGATCTTAGCTATCTTCAGTTCTGGCACAGAATCAGTATCGCATGCAGGTACTCAAGCCGGGCAGCCCAGAAAGCACACTGGATAGCTGGCCACAAGATCGAGTGCATGAACTGGCAGAGGTTGCGTTCCAGAGGTGCCAGCGAGCCACACTACATTCCAGAGTCTACCATCCGCATTCTTCTCAGAATACTCTGAAAAAGAGAACAGGAAATGCAACACAGGAAGGAGGGGGAGCAGCTGCCATTCTGGCAGTCTTACAACGCTATAGAGACGTGGCTGGATCATGGTGATTCGTGCTCGAACATGTCCAGCAGTAAACGAGAAGTCAAGCAGTACATTTCAAACAAAGCCTTGTACGCGCCCCGCCCCGCCCAGCATGATTGTTGCTTTTAGTGTTAATTTGTCTGCCTGGGCTGAAATAGTGTGTTTAAAGGTACACGCAGAACTCCATAGAATGGCTCATGTACCAGCCAAAATAGTCAGCCTAGGAACAGAAGATTCTGGCACGAACAACAGCTATGGTTGCAATTTATAGCGTAGATTGAGTGTACCTGGTACTTGTCACCCTTCTGTTGAACGTGCTTTGTTGCTAGCCCCAGCTGTTCCACATGAGTGTTGTTATGGTGATGGTGCTGTTGTGTCATTCGAGAGAAGTGGTGGATGTTCTGTGTTCGTTGCTTTTGTCTACTTCGGTTCATGCCTGTTCACTACCGGTTCGTTAAAGAACTTGTTGCTTCCAGCTGTTTTGATGCTCTCCATCCTATGCTCCTATTGCACAGTCCGATGAATCTAACATATTGCATCGATAGGATAAGTATAGTGTATTTTCGCACTTTGGAAGGGTGGAGTGTGGATGCAAGGGTGGAGTGTTTATAAAAATCTTGGTCATGGTTCAATAGTTACAGCGGCCCTCATATTTTAAGCTCGTACGGTGCTCATGATTGCCCATTCTGGCCCGAATGGGCAAGCCGTCTTACTTCGTCACCTCCACATGCAACCCTGTTTGGGAGGAGATTCAGCACGGTCTGGATCCCGGGCAGACATGGAGGGAACGCCCGGATGTCGTCAACCGCGTTTCCGCTCAGAAGAAAAAGCAGCTGCTCGACGACATTCGTCAAGGCCGTGTCTTTGTAGACAGGCAGGGCCGAAAGCAGAAGTCAAAATCTTTCATGTGGGTGATTGAGTACCAGAAGCGAGGATTGCCCCACGTGCACATCGCCGTGCAGATGGATGGCGAAGTTCCTGATAACCCTGACATCATTGACAAGAACGTTTGCGCACAGTTGCCAGCGGCCAAATGTCCACAGCATTCAAGCCCGAATGCACGCCCCACTAGAGCTGCTGCCGCACCTTGCGAAGCATGCAAAGATGCGACATGGGAGAGCGCATTCGTGCAGAGTGCGATGGTGCACAAGTGCACGGCAGCTTGCAAACGGACGTACATCGACTGCAGTAAGCACTTCCCCAAGAATGCGTGCTTAGAAACTCACGTCGATGACAGGGGATACGTGATCCACAGACGTGATGGTAGGTCTACCAGAGTAGTTCCGTACAACATGGACTTGCTCAAGCGATACCACGCAAACATCAACGTGGAGGTGTCTGCGTCTGTCAACATCGTCGGCTACCTGTTCAAGTACATCTTCAAGGGTACTGAGGCAGCTGCTATCCAAGTCATGACTTCAAACGGTCAGCAGCCCAACCCAGCCGCGGACCTCGAGCAGTATCTGAAAGTGAAGTACGCGAGCTCCACGGAGGCATTCTGGAGTTTCCAGGGATACCATCGGCAGTGGATGCACCCTACCGTTGAGCAGTTGCCCGTGAATATGCCAGGTGAGGAGGCAAGGGTGTTTGATGTGGGTGAGCAGGACATTCACCAAGCCCTTGACAGTGTCATGTCGAAAATGGAGCAGCACATGACCAGGCCAGGAAATCGTCAAGGACAAGTGGGTGCTGCCGAACTGCCAGCTGGTGCCTGTGAAGCGCGGTGCTCTACCCCCGCCGCACTCTTGGAGAGTGGATGGGAAGCGTAGACGCCAGGATGGTGCACCAGAACCTTGCGACTGCTACATCGTCCGACGTGTGATCACTCGCCAGAACTCGCGGAAGATTTGCTTCCTGCGTACAGTGCTGCCCGCCGGAGAGCTCTTGTACCTGCGCCTCCTCCTCCTCCATGTGCCAATGCGCAGTTTTGATGACCTGAAGAGGAGGCCAGTGCATCACGAAGGCGTAGGTCCCTACCACACATTCCAAGACGCTGCACTGGCCCATGGTCTCTTCATACCTGACGATGAAGCAGACCTGGCCATGCAAGAAGCTGCGGACGAGAATGCCTACATTCCCGACACATTGAGGCGTCT